>JAVQJF010090487.1:0-27303 GCA_036023855.1 Gadopsis marmoratus
TGTGTCCCCGTCGGTGTGTGAATGGGTGAATTAGACTACTGTTCAAACTTAGATTACTGGTACAGCGCTTTGGGAACCGATTCGGTTGAAAAGCACTTTCTAAGAAAGAGTCCATTTACCATTTACCATTTAATTGGTCTGTCAAAAAAAAAAAATGTGGAGCTACAACTACTCTTTATTTTCATCACAAATTAAACAGACGATGATTTGCTTGCTCATGACGAGTTATTGATTTTGTTTATCACAGTTACCCAGGGCCCAAGGTGGCGTCTTTGAATTGCTCGTTTTGTCCGTCCAACTGTCCAAATTCAATTAACTATCATACATGACAAAGAACACCCACACATCCTCACACTTCAGCAGCTGGAACCAGAGAAAAATGACTGAAAGGATTAATCAGTTATTGAAATGACTGCCAAGGACTTCTGTCGATCGATTAATCGAATAACAGCCCAACTTGATTGTTTCAGTTTAGAATAATTTCCAGTCTCTCTAAATTAATTGCTTGTGTAACCTAGAGTGTCTTTTATCCTTTCTGCTAAACATGCAAAAATGTGAAATTTGCCTATAAGCAAGCACTCAATTCTACATATATGGACAAGTTTCCAAAAAGATATTTATAATTCATGACTTATTGACTTTGGTTTAAAAGGAACGTTTCTTTCAAGGGAATTCCTACTTCCCCTATAATTACTACCAAATTATATAATTCTTTCTAGGAGATAGTTATTTTTTATTAGAGAATCCGGGGAGGATCACTATGTATATTATCAATATTTTCAACCTCCTGCAGAGGTTACTTGAGAATAAATCTACATCATGTTTACCAGACTGATGAGAGATAAGATAGCATTTACAACACACTCACTGCTCCGGATTATAAGAGTCTGACATACACGACAGAAACTACGGTGGCCCTGAAGGTCAAACCACAACCACATTTCACAAAACACAACCACGTTTCGGATTACGGAAAGGGAGGGACAACTCTTCTTGTTTGTGATTGGACCAAACTCAAGTCAGTTCAGTTGCAGTGGTGTGATCTGGCCCGTCTTCCGCTCGACTCAAGCGTGTTAAAACTAAACTAAACCGTCATCACAAACAAAGCATTACTTCTTTACATTTATTAATCAGAGTGTTCACAGTAATCACTCAAAATCAGCAGGGGTAGGCGCGTAGGAACAGCTGTTCGTGGTTTGCTGCGCTCTGTCTCGATGACTGTTCCTTCACTACATTTCCCTTCTGTTAGTGGATTGCAACAATGGGGGGGAAATGGAATTAGGGCTGAAAGGTTTATTTACAACCAACTACCTACAATGCGCCTGTCTGCAATATTCTGAAACTTGACAGTGTATAATTTCCATAGCAAGGACTCTGTACTGCAAGGGGAGTTGCAGGTGGTGCCATCAATCTAGCACCATCCATAACACATCCACTGAATAAACTCCGAATTGACTTGGGTTCAGTACAATCACAAACAAGAAGTGTGGTCCCTCCCTTTCCGTAATCTGAAATGTTGTTGTGAAAGGTTTTGACCTTCAGTAAGAAACACTCTGAACAAAACCTGGAGGGCATTTACAAAAAATAAAAGCATACAGTGGAATTACTTAAATGTATTGGATTTATGTGTAAAGCTGTATAATCTGTAATACATGAAGTGGGTTTCTTCACCTCTTTCACGCAGATTTCTAAACAAATTAGATGATCCTTTGCAAACAGGCGGGGTATCAGCCAGCATCTTGTCTAATTCCTGCGAGAACAGAAGAAAATCCCAAATCACTCATTCATATCTAAATCCTGTGTAATCACAATGTAATGTTTGTTGGCATTACACTAATTACAGAGGTTTCACGCAGATGAAGAGGAGATTCTGTAACAAGATTCTTTGAGGACAGGACGACTCACCTTTCTTGTCAGGGACTTCCATACTCTCCTGCCTAAAGAAAACAAGGTTAGCAGTTAGTGGATGGCATATGTCTGACTTTTAATAATGTGTTTCAGTGGTGAATTCTGTATTCAGGGATATAGAACTGGGAAACAAAAGTGAAAACAGGTGTTTATGTGGTAACACAATCTGTATATCTCCGTGAACACATTCCGATGGCCAATAAAGCAGAAGATAAGATGGAGACATTGTAAAATAAAGAAAGAAAGAAAAAACCCTGGCTGGGAAATCACATCCATAAAAGTGACAATAACCCTCCACTGACACATTTTAAAGCCTGTGTCTAAAGCTGGGATTATTATTGCCATGTGATGGCTTGGGAAGTGTCTGAGGGAGCATGTGAAGATAAACGGGGGATATTGTCCTCGTGTGTTTGATGCTTTCAATTAATGTTTCATAACCCACAAATCCTATGGATCAGGTATGAATAATTTACATGACAGCACTTTAGGCTTTCACTCAAATGGTTTAATTCTAAATGGCTGCTAGACTCCACCATCCTCTACCTCATGTGTTGTCTCTGGAGTTTAACCATCAGCGATGCCACAATATAACCATAAAACACCATGATTGCTACTTTGCAACACATCAGCCACCAGCGAACAGTGTTGCATGGTATGCTAATACATAAGTGCTCCTTATCTACCTCCCTCATTAGATGCCAGTGAGGCCATGTCCAAAACACTACAGCAGGCCACACACCTTAAATCATAATCAACCATAGTAATCAGAATGTCTTATCATTACATTTATGACATCCATACTAAGTTGTTTGGTCTCTCTGGGTCTCTGCGAGTTTGTTGCCACATAAATGAGCCATAAAAGTGGGGTTGCTGATAAAGATGTCTATCTTTATGCAGGTGTTATGACTGAAGCTCTTCACTTATTGTCCGATGACACATCACATGCCCTCAGCAACAGCAACAAGTAATGTTCCAGGAGCAACACTGGGGCCATTTTCTATCTCAGGTAATTGGAGGGCGAAGGAGCAGGGATTTATCTGATGACTTGACGGAAGTGTAATTAAGCTAATGGCTGCTGACAAATGTGACTGGTTTCTCCACAGCGCAGCAAAGATTATAGAGGCAGTGTAGCATCTGCAGTGCACCACACTGTTACAGCCCACATGAAGGAACATTTCCTTCCACCTCCTCTTATAAAATCACTGATAGCAAAAGCACATTATATAAGAATAAAAACATTTACAGTATGGAATCTCAAGCCTTCAAGTTGTGAAACCACATCAGAGTCTGTGTCCTCTGCATTTAAGACATACTGAATTATCCTGGTTCCACAAAGGAACTTATCTAGGACACCAGGAACCTTCTAAAGGCCAGTTCAGACCAAAGACTTGCGACGAGACAAGTTGAAACTTGCAACTACTTTCAATGCGTCGGTCTGCAACATGTCAGTTTACTCCAATGAGACTAGACAAGACGGTGTATTGTTTCCATAGCAACTACTCTCTGTACGTCTGTTCTCATACCTGGCCTTTTTCCATTTTTTTATTTCGTTATTTGTAGCTGGATATAATTTGTAGCGTCTTAAAATATGAATGAGGATCGTGACAGTGAGTTAGATGACCAGCTGACTTCGCTACGAGCTGATTGGCTGTTGAAACAGGTGAGGTACCTTATGTTATATAACAAAGTCCGGGCTACTACAACTTGTTTACAGAATTCATTCACAGTCAACAAGCACAAATTGCTGCTAGAACCAATACATGGATGAGTTCTTTTAAAGATTATTGACGTTAAAAACAAGTTTATGTAGTCGACTTTCTAACTACTCTAAAAACTGTTAAATAAAGAGACAACAAGAGAATGAATGATAGAAACTAAATTTAATTTGCTATTTGATTCAATGCAGGTATGCACTAAAGAAATAAACAATGGTTCGTCTGCTTTGGAGAAAGAACGAGGCGCTGCACACCTCCATTGAATTCATTCATTACATTGAAACTCAGTTCCGTGTCGATGTTTTCTTTTGTCAGGAAACTGTCAGTGTCAATGAAAAACCCAGACATTTTCCACCATTCTCAAATCCATTATCGTTCTAATTTGCCTAATATTCAATGTTCTCCAGATGTGTGGAAACGCAAGCAGGAACACACATGGGACTTCCTGGTTTATTTCCTGAGTTTTGTTCCTGAGCTTTCATAGTTCTTAGAACTATTTGGTCAAAAAGGGGCAAAGGTTTAACATCAGTAGGGCTGAAACTAGTGATTATTTTCATTATTAACTGATTGATTGTGACATGACAGAAAACGCAACAAAATAAGTATACAATGGGTCGTTGTTTAGATCGCCAGCCCAAAATCACAAAAACATTCTTTTTAGGATGATGAAGCAGAGAAAATGAGCAAATCCTCCCATTTTAGAAGCTAGAACAATTAATTAATTGTCAGAATTGTTGTTGATTAATTTTCTGTCAATGGACTAATTGATTAATTGACTAACTGTTTAAGTCCTAAACATAAATAATGATTTCATCATTTCAAAGGATGTTTAGTAATGTTGGAAGGAGCTGAGAAACAGGCGTGCACTCACTCTTGGGTTCATTCAAAGTGATGGACTCGATGAAGTTGAGTGGCGTCATGTAGAGCTGGCCCTCGTACTCCACCGAACTGAACAGGCGAAATCTGTTCTCATAGGACGACATGTACACATCTCCATCATCCAGACCATAGGTCCTGGCCTGTAAAAACAGACACGTGTACAAGCACACCATCAGGAAATATTTCAAATCATAATAAAAGGGGAATATATTGTCTGAAAGATGCTTTTTCTACGGAAGCTTATCTTGTCACGAAACGCCTTGAACGCATGGAACAACAAAGAGGCCCATGCTTTCATTCAGTAATGGGGTGCGTGTTATGTCAGACCTATTTTTCATCCCTGTGCAGCAGATAATGTCCCTACAACGGTTCAAACCCAACCAGATCAGAAGGCTGGACTGGTGAAGACAGAGTGGCTCTCTCTGTCCAGTGGCAGAGGGCCAGGTCCACCAGGCACAGAGCAAACACCCAGGGAATGTGTTCCCCCCCTCCGCTTAACCATTAAACCCCCTCAAACCACCCCCGCCTCTCATCAAATGTCAGTCCCTCCGCCAAACTCCAGTGTCCAGTTTCCTGTGTCCTGGATTCCTGCTGCCTGTGGGACACCAGTCAAGGTTTCCTCCCTCCAACACGCAGATATGAAACAAGGAATCTCCTGTAGTGCCACCCAGACCTGGTTTACATGTTTGTTTACGTCCCCTGTGATCCATGAAAATCTTGTCAACATTGTTAGCACATGTCTCAGCTAAAGAGACTTACTGTAGAAGTGCTGACATGTAGGCTAAAAGGGCCAAACACACATTGTACAGGGGGAAAAACGTCCAAATCTAGTAAGTAGTGCAGGAATCAATAATCAATCAATTGGTTAATCAACTGAAAGAACATCGAATTATTATTAGAATCGAATTATCTGGAAACACATTTCCAACATTTCCTGGTTTCCAGGGTGACAACTATTGACTATTTTGTTGCTGGAGTTTTGACACTTTAACACTATTTTTATTTCCTGCACCTCGGACGTTAACCCTAACTGTCCAAATCACCATGTTTAAAATACAATGATATAAAATAGAGAAAAGACGCTGGAACCAGCAAATAATTTGGCATTTTGCAAGGTGGACAACTTATAAGATTAATCAACTATCCAAATAGTAAACTGATTTTCTGTAGTGTGACTAATAGATTAATCGACCAATCGTTTAAGCTCTAAGATAGATCCACTGTCGGCTGGTTTAATCTTCATCATTTGTTGCTCATATGTTATATAATGTAAATTAAATATATTTGGGTTTGGGACTGTTGGTTG
Organism: Gadopsis marmoratus; assembly: GCA_036023855.1. Lineage (NCBI taxonomy): Eukaryota > Metazoa > Chordata > Actinopteri > Centrarchiformes > Percichthyidae > Gadopsis > Gadopsis marmoratus. The sequence goes on from JAVQJF010090487.1 coordinate 5,809, forward strand.
AACAAAACAAGCAACCTGAAAATGTCACCTTGAGCTCTCGGGAAGTTGTGACGCTTCTGGACTACTCAATTCAATTTATTTATGTAGCACCGAATCATGACAGATGTTATCTCAGGGCACTTTCCTACTCTGAACAATAAATCAAATATTTGAATAATTAATGAATAGATTAATCAATATGAAAATAGTCATTAGTCATTTTTGTAGCCATGTTTGGCCCCGTGTGTGGATACTGTGGAGGACAAAATAATAGGAACATCTTAAATCCAGCACCAACAACATCACCAGATTTGAATGAAACATTAAATAAAGTATGAACAATAACCAACACACTGATGGCTTCCCAAAGCTAAAAATGACTGCTGGGCTTTTGAACTGGATTGCTTTACATAGCGGTACTTTGTCCACCCCCTAAAACATGTAAATACAGAACAACCTACAGCATATTATATATCTGTAGGTTATGAGTGCTAATTGTGCGACATTGCATGCAGGAAAAAAAACAAAAAAAAAAAACAGGCAAATCTCCCAGTTATGGCAGCAATTAGGTCACGTGATCTATGAACGGCCTTCGACCAGTTTGCCATTTCAGCACCAAAGGTCGGGGACAGCTCCTCGCGGTGACGACACATTAACGTTACCGTGGCCTCACGCGCACGAGGCTTTACAGTACGACGCAGGCTAATTATGTAACGCCGACGCTCCGGCCATTGCTGCCACGTTCACGTTTAGAAAAACCCAAAACTGAGTCATTTTGACCCGACTGCGCTGTGTGCTCGTCGGACTGTCAGCGCAGCCGCGCGGCTTGACAGACGTCCCACTGTACCTTCTCGGTGGCGGAAACCGACGGCAGCGCCAGGGGACACAGTCGAGCCTCGACATGGCTCTTGAACCCGCAGCGGCAGTAATAAGCCGCGCCGGCCGCGGCGGCGACGCACGCTCCCGCCGCGAGAGCTTTCAGCGCTCTGGTCGCCGCGGAGGACGCCTGCTGTTTCCGCGCCGTCAGCGTCCCCGTCCGAGAGCCGAGTGAAGGGACAAGCCTGCGCAGGGCAGCGGCCATGGCTGTTTACGTCGAGGTGTCGCGAGCGGTCACGCGCAGAGCAGCTCGAGCCGCTCCGCTGCTGCCCCGAGCTCGCGAGAACGTGCCGCGGGGTGCTTCGGGTCGCGCCGGGATTAAAGGGCGTCGGGGTTCGTGAGAGTGACGGAAATGTTGGAACCTTTGCATGAACGCAGAGGCAGGCGCTGAGTTATGTCTCACCTCTCGTGGGCTGATTTTAAAGAAGTGTCATATATATATGTGTGTTGTGTTTACAGTGCGAATTTGAATTTTAAGTGCTATAAGCGCTGAGTTGTTGACCCACAGCCCACCACCAACCGACTCTCCCTGTGCCTCATATTTTATGCCCCGGGAGAAGGGAAGGAACTCCCTGCCAGGGCACGTCTGAGCCGCGACAGCCCCGCCCATCACTAGTCCTGTGGTTTTGCACCTGCCTCACCAGCCCAAAACCTCCAGCAGCTCCTGTACCTGCACTGCAGCGTTCCTTCAGCTGAGTCCTCCTCCTGCCTGCCGTGTCTCCCGCACGGCTCCGCTGAGGCGTCACCGTCCAGAGGGGACAGGTATGCGACGTGAGCAGCCCGACGGCAGCTGACGGACACCGAAACAAACAAACAAACACGTTAAAGGAGAAATCGGCGCAGCCTTCCGGCCAGCGGGGACTCGGTGAGTGTTTCGTGTCAGGGGACAGAGCCGCGCTGTGCTAAGTGACGAAGGTGCAGGTGGACGTAAACATGCAGTAAGTGACAACCAGGTAGTCTACTACGCAAGAGCGCTGCCTCCGGACCTCCTCGCTGAACTTTGCCCGCTGGGCTTTGACGCTATGGCTGCTGCTGCTGCCGCCGCTCTGGGGGAAGTTGGAGGCGTCTTGCACGGCATCGATGGTGTCGCGCAGGTCGGGTCCCATTTCTTCCTGACCCCGCTTGGGGACAGTCCGACCCTGCTGGGGGAGCACCTCATATCTGGGGACCGGCTCTCGCGGAGCACCACGGCGGAGTTAACGCACCTCAAAGGGATTCTCAGGAGGAGACAGCTGTACTGCAGAACTGGTTTCCACCTGGAAATACTTCCGGATGGCACAGTGCAAGGGACGAGGAAGGACCACAGTCGTTTTGGTAAATGCTGAGAGAATTACGTTTAATATAATTTGGTAGCAAACAAAAACATATATATATAAGGCAATAGAAAGTGACCAGCAGTTATAATAAAACTAATATTTATCACGGTAATTAAAGTAAAGAGTGAATAATGATGATGAAAAATAACAAGCTTATGATATAATTGTCTATATTAAAATGTGTTAACTGTACCAAAGGCTGCTGTCAGAGCCGAGTTCGATAATATTCTTTCGTCTTTGTCAGAAAGTCTGTACAGAAGAGCTGTGTTATTCTTCTGCAGGTATTTTGGAATTCATAAGCCTTGCTGTTGGGTTGATAAGCATTAGAGGGGTGGACAGTGGACTCTACCTGGGGATGAACAACAAAGGAGATCTGTATGGCTCTGTAAGTACCACATTTGCTTATTCATGTTGAAACAAATCTTCCTTCCTGACCCTGTGATGACCCACAAGGAACCTTTTTCTCATATTTGGAGAATTTGATTTTCAGGAAGATACATATGGAGGAATAATGAAATGTGCTTTTCTATGTCTGCATCGTGAGCCAGGACTTCATCCTATGTTGCGCCTTTTTGTTTTCAGGAGAAGCTCACGGCTGAATGTGTCTTCAGGGAGCAGTTTGAGGAGAACTGGTACAACACATACTCCTCCAACCTCTACAAACACGGAGACAAAGGGACGCATTACTTTGTGGCATTAAATAAAGATGGGACACCAAGGGACGGGACTAAATCCAGACGGCACCAGAAATTCACACACTTCTTGCCCAGACCTGTGGACCCCGACCGTGTGCCAGAGCTGTACAGGGATATACTGGGACACAGCTGAGACCTGGAGGCCTGGTCCAGTTCAGGAATAGCTTCTAATGCCCTGGCAGGCAGGGAGCAGAGAAGAGAAGAGGGACGCAGGCTTGGGGATGGGACCGGTGCCGGCTGGTGGACAGCAGCCCGGCCAGCAGGGATAAAGGCACCGGGGCCTCTCGGAGGAATGCACGGGCCATCTCTCAGCAGCCAGGACAGGCCGGACTGTCTGCACACTCGGCATGAGGGGGATGTTTGTTTTAGAGGCCGGACAACCCTCAAAAGTACCTGCAGAGATGAAGGGGAAATGGGACTGAATGGTCAGGGAGCATCTCCTCTGGGCAGCCGGAGACGTCGGCTGACGACGACTCCGTGGGAATCTATCATGAAATGGTATCTTTAATTTGGGTTCTGTGTCAGAGAGTTTGTTCAGAAGGACTTTGAAGGAATTCTGTATGTTTTTTTTTCTTACCTGTGTCTAGGCCTGTTTGAAAGAAAAAAAAAGTAAACATTTATTTATTCATTTTAGATACATATATTTATGTTATATATTTATTTATTTGAGAATATATTTTTACAGTTAGATACATGCAATATAGAAAAACCACTAGAAATTGTATTGATTATATAAAGACTGAGACACTGTACCGTTATGTCTTTTATTCTGGAAAAAGCTCAGCTAGTGATATACTGTAATATGACCAAAACATACGAAACATATTGGCAACATTTGGAAAAGATCCCCACTTCTGAGATGCATTTTATCACAATATGGGAACTGTGAATCAATTTGTTTTTTTAAATCTTTGTAATTGACCTATTCATTCTAACCAAACTACTGTTACATGTGTTGCGGGAGGAATCTGAAGTCAACAAACTGACAATGCAAATAATAAATTGCTCAAAATGTGATCAAAATGCTTTTTTTTAAAGGTATTTTGCTAGTTGCTCACTGTGTGTCCACTTCTAACTTTTAATGTTCATGTGAAGAACTCACATTTTTGCTTTTAGAAGTATACTTTACTGGTTGCCTTTGTCTTTCAGAGCTTAAACATATAAACCCGCTTACGAGATCAATGTTGTCTTTCTTTATGGACACCGTTATTGCGAGAGACGAGTCGTAGACCTGATGCGCGCATAAAACTTCAAAGCCTCCCCTCCCGAATCCTCTGAATGTAGACACTGCGCAACAACAAAACAGGGCCAAATAAAATGTGACCTTTAGCTCGGGCCCAGAAACTTTAGCTGCTGTATAAAAGTGGAGGTCAGAGCGATAAGGATTAAGAAACCTCTGCTGACAGTTTGTGGATGGCAGACCTGTGCAGACCTGATGTCTTATTAAATAATAGCATTTCTATGTAATTAATTGTTCTCTTGTTTTTAGAAAACTTAGTTTTCTTTGATTTAAACATATTTACTGTAAAGATTGTTTAACTGTCATCTTTAACAACAGAAGCACAAACTAAAAGTGTGATGCAGTTGGAACTGAGGAGTACACAGCAGCTAAAGTGTATTTTTAAAAAGCCACAGTCTCACATCTGTGCACAGTTTCCTCCACGGTTGGGGGAAGATCTGTGTTGAATCATGAAAAGCTCAGCCTGTGATCTCAGCGTGCGTGTGTGCGTGTGTGATGGCGAGCCAGTGGGGGTGTTTCAATACGGGGAGTCAAACCTGCTGCCAACTCTCTCCTGCGTACAGTGTGATAGTGCGGGACTTTCCCACCTGCACACCTTGAACATCAACGTGCTTCTGTCGTTGGTTAACGACAGCATCCCAGGGTGTATTATAACCTGCGTGCATGTGGACTCCCCCCACCACCCACCCCCGTCCACCAGGTAAATGCACGCAAGCCTATTACAACATGAAAAAGGATTCTGGTGCTTGTCTTTGGAAAGGCGCTGTCACTGCTCGTCTTTCCGTATCTTCGTAGAGAAGTTAACAAGCGTGAAACTGATGGACAGGGCGTGATTCATTCCTGTCCTACCCCCTCGTTCCAAGCCAAAGAGTGTGATTCCGCAATAGCTTCTCCATCACTTTGACCTGGAGCTTGTTTTGTTGTGTTATGCAATATCTCCAGAGAGGCTTAAGGCTCGTCACCATTACCCTTGTGGGCATGATAGGCAGACTTTGTGCAAATCTAAGCGCCCCTTTTGACATTTTGAAGGTCATGTCCCTAAATGCTCTGGAAACCCTGACGTGTGATTCCCAATGGCCAGAAGTGCTCTTTGGCACTTTTTTAACCGATGTTTTTGGAGTCTACCTGTCCCCCGATACAGATGCTTATGTTTCACCCACTCCTCCTCCTCCAGGTGGTCTGCGGCTCCTTGCTGAAAGCACATAAACCCCTCATCCGCATCTCTGGAGGGCCGTCTCCCACGCTTAATGGACGCTTCCTGACTTTCATCACCTCCTCAGCAGCGGCCTTAAAGGGCTCTCAAGGAAACCCAATCAAGTGTGTGCGTGTGTGTGTGTGTGTGTATGGCATGAGTCCACGGGGCAGGTGTGGAAGTCAGTGATCTCCCGTGTCTATCCTCGCAGTCCAGTCAGACAGCACAGGTGTTCCCTCAGCACTCAAGCTCTCACACTCTGATCTCAGGCCTGCTGTTTGTCAGCTGGGGATATGACTTAGCAGCAGGAGGAGGAGGAGGAGGAGGAGGGTGGATATATAGCCAGCTTTGTTGTGTGCCCCCAATTATCAGAGAGCATAATTTCTATATTTAGTAGGCTGCGTAGGGGAAGACAGGGGAGGTGCCGAGAAGCTCACCTGTTGCTCCAAAGCCGTGGCCACTTCTAAGAGTGTGTTTGCGCAGGGATGGCGTCTGCAGCTTTGTGTCATTTGAATCCTGCAACTATTGATTTCAGGATCTTTGTTGTTTGTTTATTGCTTAGTAAATTGCCGTGCGCACAAATTATGAGCTGCATGTGTGTTTATAGGGATTACAGCAGAAGTGTAAGTATAGCGTTATCCACTTGATACTTTGGGGCTTTCATCCGAGTCCACACAGCGTACGAGAGGGAGAGAGGGAGGGAGAGAGGGAGTGAGAGAGAGAAAGACATTGTGGAAATCTGCTGCCAGTGGTCCCAAATGTCATCCCTCCTTCCCTCCTTCATGTTTTGTAGCCTGAAGAAAAATTAGGCCAGGCATGCAATTAGGTGTTGTGGTGAACGAAAAAAAAGAAAAGAAGAAGACCATTTCTGCAGAGTTCAGGCACACACACAGTGAACAACGCTGTGGTGCGTTTGCAGGCCGTGCCAGTGACTGACAGTGTTTTGTTTAACTAAAGGGAACACACAGTACGTGGACGAGGCTGCGCTGAAGAACAACAACAACAACACATAGCTGCCATCTGCAGCATCTAACACAGCACACAGACACAGAGACAGGTCGGCAACAGCATATGCTTGTAGTTACATAAGTCATATGACATACTGTGATATACACTTACGTGGGTAACAGGGCACTGACAGTATTTAGACATAGTTTTTATCCTCAGGCAGTGAAGTTCTTGGTTAATAATGCAAATAAAAAAGTTTGAGGTATTTGTTGTCAACTTAATGTTGAGTGTGGTACTTTATTCTACATTTAATATTGCACTTTCTACTCCAATACTTATTATTAGAAAGTTGTCTTTAATTACCTGGACATTCAGATTAGGTTGTTGAAGAATTCCAAGTTCTCTTGTCCATCTCTTTCAGCCTCTTGTTGTAACCCCCACCCCACCTCACCCCACCTCACCCCACCTCACCCCACCTCACCTCACCCCACTGCCCAAGCCCCTCACATCTGCTGACCAAACCAGTGTGTGGGTCCCTCCGGAGCAGCCGTGTCACCCCTTCCTCTGGCCCATGTGTCCACATTACAGAGTCACAAATTAGGTCTTGACATTTGGGCGCTATAATTGCCCCCTGAAAAGCATGAGGCATCAATTAGGCTCTCAGCACCATGACAGGTTATCCCTACAGGACATAATCGCCCTGCTGGACTGCTTGGCTGGCCTGCCCCGCCAGGGCACACACATACTCACACACACACACACACACACACACACACACACACACACACACAGAGAGAGAGAGAGTTTATGTTTTTGGTAGCAATCAAACCAAGACATAGCATACAATTTGGCAGCATGTTTAATAAATAGTTTGACATTGTCATTATATAATTAAATCATCATTCTGAAAAGATAGCTGTGTGACAGTAATGCAGTAATGTGTGTGGGGGCCATGCTGGAGGAGTGGCAGTAGGTCTCAGGGTGCCACTGCACTAATAACAGCATGAATCCCTTTGATTTCCCGACTCTGTTGCCGCCTGACAGTTCTGCTCCCACAGGGCGTGGGGATCTTTCGGGTCAGAAAAAAGGTCAATTGGTTAATTTCCATAGCTTCTACTTTAAACATTCTTGCAGGCTTTGGAAGCAATTCAATCAGCAGTGAAAACACGGGTTAGCAGCGTGGAATTACCCGCTGTCGCTAACGATGCAGGTAGCGTGCTCATAAACAAGACAGATGTACCCCACAGAGAAATACAACATAAACTGTGTGCAGCTCTGCAGGATTTTGGGATACGATTTGGATGCTTTTCAGTGCGGAAAGATATTAGAGTTAATGTGCTGTGAGTTACGTAATATTCACTTAGAAAAATGTGCATAATTTAAAAAAAAAGCGTAGAACATTATGAACATAATGTGTGAGTGACGAGGACTTGCAATTACCTTTTCCCCGTTTCTTTTTGTTTGGGGGCGATGACAGACTTATTTACATATTAGTGGTTCATATAGTGACTTTATAAAAGACAAATAGACACAGTCGTTTATGTGCTTAACAAATGAGAAGTGGTGATCAGGAACAATGCACGATCAGGCCCATTTAATCATATAATTAACATTTTAGGTTCCCCATTATCCTCCTCAATGCAGAAGATACACAACGCATACAGACACATATTCATACAGTATACACATATTACAATTTAGATTTGATTAGATCATTTCATTAATAAGAAACCAGTTTGGTGAAAAGATAACAAAACAGACACAAGTCCGTCAGACAACATGTGAAAGAAATATTGCTACTACTGTAGTAACACTAACACACAAACTGTATATTCCAAGAGGACATGAGTGCAGCTAAATCAGCACGCTTAGCCACTAAATAAAAGTAAATAAATACACTTGATCAATTATTTAAAGACAAATCATAAGGAATGCTCTTAAAATATGGAATGCCTTAAAAATGATGTCAAAACTGCAACCAATATCACACAAAACAAGCAAATACCACATCTTCTATACGTTTCAGAGCTGCGGGCACAAAACACTATGAAAAGTATGGTTTGACCTCTGAGCAAGGTAATAAACGTCAGTGTCACATATGGCTGCCATAAATGCCCGCAGACGAACCATTAAGGAAAAAAGCTCAGCAATGTAAATGGCACAGTTTCATGACAATTAATGATACAAATATGAGAAAAATAAGAAATGCTATATTACATTTTACATTAAATATCAAAGGCTCTCTAAATGTAGGACTAGTCCTTAAAATTTGATCAAGAAAAACAAGCCTTCCTCTCTCATCAACGGATGACCTCACTGTGTGAAGTCAGGCTTTCACTTAAGTATGTTGGTCTTGATAGATCATACCAAGTGCAATTGTCTATTCTAACTATAAGAGCTGAAGATGCCAAAATAAAGAGTCCAGCTACATGTGATGCTCACCGCCTGGTTAGAGAGCATGATGGAGGAAGACTGTACTCTCGCTGCCAGCCGGTGAAAGTGGAAATGTGCTTTGTTGCCCCTCAGTCAGGCGGAAAATTGTAAACCCATTTGTCATTGTGTGCCAAGATGCAGAGGTCAGTCAATGGATTCCTTCATGACAAGCTTACGGAATCGAATGTTTTTCCACGGCCTCACCCTTTCACACCTGCACCTCCAGGTAAAATAACAAAACAGGGGGAGAAGGAGAGAAAAGAGGGCTTAGAGCGAGCGACTTAAAGACAGGGGAGAGAAAAACGATACGTGAGAAGAATTTACCGTGAAACTTTGCACGTCTATTGCCCATTTCATCTTATTTGAACCCAATATACACTTAGCTCACAGTGGCAGATGAAATGCCAGCTTTTGGCCAACATCCAAACCTGGAGAATACCACTAATTATTCCTGCCTGTGACCACAGAACATTCTTACAGGCTCAAAAGGATGTTGTTTATTATACTCTCGGTCAAAACAGCAACTGCTCTATTTAAAGTAATAACAGAAACACTTAACAAAACTTCTCCACAACTTGACTGACTGCTTAATCCCACGGAGAGGCTCCGAGGCTGCAGCGGCGCTTCCCTCAGATCAGATGCATGTGGAACATCAAAGACAGATACCAACACAGATTCATCCTTTTAATAGCTGAGTTTGCCTCAGCGTGTGCACCGATGTGCGTTATGAAGTAGTGTCCCCAGAAGATCAATACAGATCACTATCATTGCTTTTCTGCTTGAGAGCAGCGTGGTGTGCGACAAGGCCAAAGTCACACTAATAACTTCTTATGCTGAAGTAGTTTTGTTTCAAATGCAGTTTGGTTGTGATGTGAGTGTGAGATTTCTGCAGCAATTGAATTTAAATGATAGAGGTAAATATATGACTATTCAGGGATTACAGCGAAAATGTGTGGCGTTTTGCAGAACAGCAGCCACTGTGGCCACAAGTGGTTATTACAGGAAAATTGCACATTGAATTTCACTTTGTTTCCAGTTGCTTTAAGTATTACCATCATTTGGAAACTTCACTGAGAGCGAGATGACTGGGACCACAACATGGATTTATCAGTAGTGCTGGGTAAGGTGCAGCCAGCTCTATAAACCGCCATTATAAAAGAGGCATCAGTAAAACATTTGACAGGACAACTTGAAGCGTAAACAGTCACTATCCTACATGAGGCAATGCTGCTCCCATGAGTATGTTGTCTTTTTCAGTTATGTGTCCTTTGTCATATAATGCAGGGTGATGACAAACACAAAGGATCATCAGGTCTGATATTGTGTGAGTTGTGACGTGACGTCTGTTCCGCACAAAGTGATTGGTTGCTGCATTTAATCGCCATGAGAAAGCTCAGAAAAACCAACCTTGTTTAAAAACAAAAATCACGCCACTCTTCCACCACGTAATATTCACTTTCTGTGTGAAAGTACCCATGACAAAAATAACAGTTCCAAAATATATATTGACACGCAAATTAATTGGACACAAAAGATGTGAAGAGGCCTTTAAGGGGTGAAATTTCACAGTGCTTAGATCAATTCTTGTCAAATAGTCCTTATATTAAACAGACAAAAATATTTTTTCCTTTCGTTCCAGGAGAGTGTGTTTAGTTATTGTCTACTAGAAATCTCCTTTGACATTTCTGCACAGAGAGAGTTTAAACATGGCTTTGCCATGCACCACATTAACTTATAGCTCTTACATAGTTTGATTGCATAAATCAAAAGGCTAAGCATGAACAAGCCCCAGCGAGTTACGAGGCACAAGTGATCCAAGAGGGCCGCTTCAGTCCCAGTTGTTTTAGAGAACAGAGAGGACTCTGAGCCAACACAGACAACCACTTCAGAAGAATCAATGTGAATCAATAGACCTGTAATAGATCGTTAATATTTAAAGTGTGTGTGTGTGTGTGTGTGTGTAATGTAAAAGGTGGATTCAAACAGTTTACAAAACTGCCATGATTATTGTGACCTTCAGATCAAATGATTAAAATAGACTTTTATAAAAAAAAAATAATAATAATAATAAAACAGAGAAGATATGATTGACATTTCACTTCAGTTTGTGAGCTGACTGCTGTGGCTGATCTCTAAGAGTGTTGGCAGTGCCAAATGTTGTGGGGAACTTCAAACAGGCATTGAAGCAGAGCTCAGATCCTCCTACACAGTAATAACCTTGAGTGTTTCTGGAAGAAGGAAATCCCCTGGCCAGAAAAGACACATCACTCCACTACAGAGGCAACGAGCCGGGCGGTTTAACACAGCCAATCCACCGAATCAACCTTGAAATAACAACCCACAAGACTACTGGATGGTACAAACCAGTGTTACCTTAGACACAAACGTCTGCATATTTAAAAACTACTGATTGTATTTAGCTTCAATTAGCGAATCCTGAGGTGGTGGCATTATTAATTCAAGTTTACAGTTAAAAGGTTTTCATGGGACAAATGAAACTAGCAAAGCTCTCAAATATTATGCCAATGCCAGTGAAGTGTGAAGATAATATTTTTGTACAACAGGAACAAATCTTGCCTCCTTATGGTGTTTACAGAATAAGCTAGCGTTATCTCTCATCCAGGCCCATACGTCAAATAAGTCATCTTATTAACACAGCCCCAAATCACAAGTATGTCTCCGAGAGTTTTAGCCGTAGACCCTCAATTCAGATGAGGAAAAATTCTATGAAAAAATGGGGGTAAATGGAAAAGGAATGAAAAAATAGGAGAAACACCAGGAGGAGCCACAGAATAGAGATGAACCTTCAACTACTGACAGATATATAGACCCCTTTTCTGTTAGTAGACATTATGACCTTTTTGCTGTGGGCGGAGCTTAGGTGGAAGCAGAATCATTACCCGAGCACGTTAACTAACGCTTGCCAGCAGGTCAACAGACAACACTTGATTTAGCTTGCCCTGATATGAAGTGTGTGCAACAAACGCAAGTATTATTGATAGTGGCAGCTGGTATGCGATAAAATTCAAATTTGGAGTCACAATCCAAATTTTTACAATTGTTTCCCTTTTTTTCATTAGTTCTACTCTGATTCCAGTTTCCCTCAAGCTTTCCATTTGTTTTGCCTCCATCGAACATCATGACATTAAATGGCACCGAAAGGGGTCTATTAGACATGACAAGAACCAAATAATGACATGAATATTTCCTGGCCCACGTGTAAAAACTCAAAACTCAGTAACAGAATCTGTAGAGGACTTCTTACAGGCCCATATCAATCCAAATCCATCCCAGCATGCTGCTTATGACTGCTGATTTCTCTCAGCTTATCACAGATTCAGAGCTTCATCAGTCGCGCCTCGAACAGGCCTTTATTTTGCCAAAGCCTGCATTTCCCCAAGTATCAAAGGCAACATGAAAAACCAGAGCAAGAGGCTGCAGCAGGTGATAAGCTGCGAGAGTTAAACAAGACTGAAAAACGATTCACCCTTCAAAGGAAACTTTTCTCATACTTCTATCTAGAGGAATGTTTATTCACAGTGTGATATCAGCATGCAATGCAGTTCTTACAATCATGATAATGCCACGATGAGGCCGATATTATGGATTTCATGAGATAAGGATATTTAAATTTTGTTACAATGTTTGAGAAAATGCAAGCGCAGAGTTTAGACACAGCCGTCCTTTGGGCGAAATGCTAATGTCAGCATGCAAACATACTCACAATGACAAAGCTAAGATGCAGATGTTTAGCAGGGAATGTCATTAGCTTTGCAGGTATTTGATCATAAAGCATTGGGTAAATTAAAAGTTTGACCTGATGGTGGCGCTGTGAAAAGTGAGAGGATCACCAAAGAGATTACAATTCATCCCGAGGGGGCCATGAACGTCTTTGCCAATGCTCATAGCAAATCCATCCAATAGTTGTGGAGAGGTTTCACTCTAAACCACACACTGTCGCCCTCATGGTGGTGGTAGAGGAGACATCAGGGGAGTACAAGTGTTTGTAGGATTCATCCTCTGTGGAATATGAATGTCTCAATTTCATGGCAATCCATACAATAGTTGTGGAGAAATTTCATTGGAGGACTCAAGCATTAGCTTGCATGGCCCGCTACCTCTGAGAGGAGTAATAATGGTGATATACTCTAGTCTATGCAAAGGCTAACGTGATTCTTTGAATCATTCGAGAAACTCCAGTACCTGAGAGTCCAGTACCTGGTATAACAATAATACATAGACTATCAGTTTGTAGCTGCGTTGGCCTTCTCCTCCTCTTCCTCCTGCTCATAAGGCTTGCATACCTCTCCACGTTCCAGTAACTAATCATCATACAGATCTGGCCAAGAACAGAGTAGCTGAACACACAGGAAATATCATATTCAAGCTTTCTAGAGTTTCACCTGTGCTTCCCAACTTAATTTCCCATTGCCTCCACCAAGAGGATGTCAATATTGTCTGCTCCAGTAGGCAGAAATTAGACTTCAAAGCTTAGAGGCCAGGCACAATAGTTCAAATGTTCCAGTGTTTGAGTGGAGGACCTTTAATATTCCCACAATATTGTTTACTGTGCTTGCTCTAATAGGCTGGTCCAGCTCATGTTATTCTCTCAGGTTGGCTCTGGTCCTACACTAACCCAGGTGTGTTTTTATTGGATTCAAACTTATCAGTGAGGTGATCAGGAACCTGTTGCCAACTAAGGCAGGTCAACCACCCAGTGTTATGAAACCAAAAACGTTTGTTAGGAAAAATGAAGACATTGCATGGCTTAACTGTAAAAGAAGTGTATGATTCAGAAGCAAAAATTACATCAAACATCACTCATTCAGCTTTAGTCCTGGCTCATGTGGCCCGAGAAGACTGGAAATACAACCGGGTTGCTTGCATGGTTGAAGAATTACCTTTACCTTTAAGAGGAATTAGCCAGGAAAATCTATAGCCCCTTCGCTCAAAGAGTTGACACTCTCCTGCACGGGATGATCAAAGTGCTTCTCTGTGCACATTAGGAAAATACAGGGGACTCATTTCAAGCACTCAACGTGCCACATAGATGCTTAGCCACACATTCCCCCTGTCAGAGGCAAACAAAGACAGTTTTCTGGGAGGAGAAAGGCATGCTGTTTCCTCAACATGCCTCACCTGTGGAGACCAATCACAATAGCAGTTACAATCCCGAGCCCTGAAGGGAGATAGGTGAGGGTTTATGTTGTCATTGGTGGATGTTTTACAATCGGGTCTCATACATCTCGCAGTTAATGTTTATTTTCAGAGGGACCACCTCATTCCTTTGGTCTGACCCAGAAAGATGCAACGTATAATCATAACAGCATTGATAGGAGCGTGTTTGAATGTCTGCAGAGCAGCAGACGTTACGCATTCATTCAGCTTCTGCTGTGTCAACAAGCAAGCTGTCATCCTGTGAACTACAAGTGTTATCTTAAATTTATGCTCAACTCATGTACATTCAAATATTACATTCAAACACAAGCAGCACTAGATACTAGAGTTAGTCACTTTGGCGTTACGTGAAAAGTAGTTCCTCTTCATAGTTACATTTATAAGAAGGGTTTGAAGTGGAGGTTGTTTTCAGTGATAGCAAATAAAGTATTCACTGTGCAAAATGGCCCCTTTCAGAGTTTTATATTAGTGGATTGTTATGAACATGTGAGCAGCAATTTAATACTGTTTCTGGTCAATAATGAGGTAATGAGACAAGTATTTCATACCATCATACACGGTTGGGTATAGTTGGGTTTAATCTATAACAATGCATCACATTTGTGATCATGTGTTTTGCATGCAAAATATTGATTGACAGCTATCATGTGATGTATGCAATGGAGGTAAAAAGTGCAATATTTCTCTCTGTAAATGTAACAGAGTAGAAGTATCAAACTGAAAATACCAAACTAAAGTACCAGTACTTCAAAATTACTTTAACCTGCATTTTATTGTTTATTTTCTGGACTCTATGGGGGCAGTGCAACAGGCTGCAAACAAAGCATTGGCACATTATCACCTCATGCAGCTCTTATGGCATAACATATTAGCAAACAGTTGCTTATTACACATCCAGCACACACAAGCAGCACTGGAGTTCTTGGCTCCCCAACTAATGTTAAGTCCAATATTCAGCCTCTTTTTAGCTCGGCCATTTCAAAAAGTATAGGGGACATGTAAATGACACCTATGTCTGTGGGTTCATCACTTTAACATTATACACAGTCCTTCGATCCATAGTTAATATAAACAATATTGATTATAACAGCTTTAAGTACAGTTCTTGAGTGTACTGTATGTACTTAACACTTGTTGCCAATAGCCTAGGTTATGAGATATTTATCAACCCTACATTACAACGGAAGTGAACAGAATTTGTGGTGCTCACAGCAATGTGTCCTTCCAGAAACAAAGTCCCGCTCACTTTGGAACGTTTCGAAGTAGTTTCAATGAAAACTGTAATCAGCGTGATCTGTTTCAATGTTGCAAGCACCACAAACTAAACTCCATCCACTTCCATTATCAGGAAGGCAGCTAAACTGCAGTGGTAATTGAGAAAATATATTTTTGAAATTTTAACTTATCAGCCCAGGACAAATGATTGATTTAAATGTATTGATTTATTGAAAGGAAACACTAAAGAGATAGTACAGTGGCAATAGAGGCACTCGTATTAAAGGGTAACATGAAACGAGTCTGAGTCAGTCTGACAGATAAAGTAAGATTAGCCAACTTTGAACAAATGTTGTTTTATGGGTGAAAATGGAGAGTGTAAATCTGCTGGGTGCTGTCCTGGCACTGCAACTCACAAATCACAGTCTGGGAGGCCCTGAGCTGGAACCCAGAGCATCTTGGAGTAATCTGTCAGAGCATCAGATCAATAATAAAACATTACTGATAGCCTCAAGCTTTGAGCTGTCCGGAGACCATGTAATGGAGAATATGCACACGTACATGGTTATGATGGATATGACAACATAGGAGCCAATGAAGTAGATAATTATGGGAGCAGATGTCTGCACTGCCTTTTTGAAATCGCTTTCCTGCTCAATTTAAAGCCAACATCTTTCTGTTTTGCTTCGGGAAAAGTGGTAGCATGCAAAGGTATTGTCTGTCTCTGCATCACGAAGGCTTCTCCCTCCCTTCTCCCTGCTGTGATGTTGTAGGTCAGAAAAGAGAAGAAAGAAGCCGATGACAGGGTACTTTCATGTTACTTATCACCCTATCAGAGCGATCTAGATGTGCCAGACAAAGTACCACCAGGTCCCGTAGCTTTGAGCAGAGATTCATCTGTTTCATCATATCTCGCTGCCTTTCGTCCTCGGGGGAGATGGGAGGTTGGTGGTCCACGTGTTTAGACCACAGTGAAAACAGAGGGGGAGTCTGAATGACAGATAAGTCTTATTCAAGGGGAGGCATCTGTGCTTTGTGAAGAACTTACAAATATGGAGTTGGATGAAAAGAGAGAGAGGCAACCTCTGATAAACTACACACACATCGTCTCACGCGACACTTCTCGAGAGCAGATAGTGTGCTCATCTCTTAAATGTCCCTAAAGCTATAAAAGAGGATGCATATGAGAATGGATGCCACAGGATTTAAGCGGAAACATCCATTGACTGCTTCATAGATTTTCGGGCGTGCATTTGTGCATAAAATGAATTTTAAAAAGAAAAAAACATGTCACTACTGAAAAAGACATGAGTGACTTCAGTGCTTCAGTGGTTGATTTATTAGCGTCAATCTATTTCTGACTGTGACATGGCACAAACTGAGATGATAGTGACATTGTGTAGCCTCTCTCTTTGTCAGAATGTGTTGTGATGATGTTTCCAGATGTCACTACATGCGTATAACACACAGTCAGGCAGACATTAACGTGAGCGAGCGAGTGTTCAGGCCTTCCTTCGAGTCAAGAGTGGTTAAGAGTGTGGTGTTAAGTACAAGGAACCAGCGTGATAACCCTGCAAATCTGACAAACATAAATCTGAAATTCTCATCTGGTGTGCAGATGTTTTGTGACAAAGTAATGAAAGAAAGCACAACATAGTCTACAGCCACGCGAGCAGCTCTGTGAGACTCTAATTGCGCTGCACAGAGGGTGGTTTCAGCTGGTGTCAGCATGCTAACACGCTCACAAAGACCATGCTAATATGCTGATGTCAGGCAGGTATAATGTTTACCATGTTCACCAGCTTAGTTTAGTGTGTTAGCATGCCAGCATTTGATAATTAGCACAAAACACAAAAAACATCTGAAGTTGAGGGGAATGTCATTAGTTTTTGTAGCATTTGGTCAACATGGACATTTTGACCATGGAGAAAAAGTTAGGATATCACCAAAGTCATTGGGATTCATCCTCTGGGGGCCACGAATGCCTTCGTAACATTTAATGGCAATCCATTGAATAGTTGTTGAGATACAGCAGATTCAGTCTAGTGGTGATCCAACTGACTGACATGCTGCTAGCATGGCTAACAAGCATCAGTATCTGGTCAACACCACTGAACCCTTCACAGTGCTGCTTAATAATGACTACCAGCACAGTGAAGGGGGGCAGGTATTTGGCAGTGAAGGTATGTAATTTCCTCTTTTACCGTAGCTGTTCACTGCTTGTTCCTGCATGGAGCTGCGGCGGGAAACCCCGACTCCCTGAGACAGAGTACACTCTGCTCATCTTCAACGGTGCTGCCAGGTGTCAACTTGTGACACCGTAATAAAAAGGCATTTTTTCCATGCTGGTAATGCTTGAGTGAGAAGTCTATAAATAACTTGAATGCTGACTTGATTTGTTTGTTCACTCTTAGTTTACAGTCTACAAAATCAAACAAAACTGCAAATGAGACCAATTCTAGACCTTTCTTATACAGTATGTGCTCTACATTGTTCAAAGTCCTGGCTCCAGACGCTGCAGACCCCAGCAGCAGTGGTGGAATTCTTACATGGTGGAGATAAGGACAGACTGCTCTATTTGTCAGTGCAAGGGGCCCCTTAAGGGCCCGGAGAATCTGATGTCCACACACTCTCTCTCCTGCACTCTGACATTTTCTCAGCAGTATGAGGTTACATACGAGGAAAAAGACATCTACATCATCAAGCCTCCTTTTCTGCGAACAAAACGGCCTCTCACTCCTGTTTCTGGTGACATCAGGACAAAATGTCAAAAAAAGCTCTGAAAAGGTTGCCGGCAAACCAAAGTATTCTCCAAATGAGAATAGACAGGAGCTAGTATTTTTAGATGACCTATGTATCAGTTGCTATTTTTATCGGCAGCTTCTGTTTGGTACGATGACCTGTGACCTGTGAGGTTCTTACTGAATTTTAGAAAGGGGCAAAGAGCATAAAGTGTACTGAAGTACATCCGCGGGATTACAAGCGTTTCAGGGTGAGAGTTTGTAACCTGCGGTAGCTGCAGGCTAGCAGGGTCACAGCCCACCCAAGGGGGAGGGAAGACGGGGTCACAAAGGCGGAGGAGGATGCATGTTCCCAGACACAAAGTAGACAGCTCCAGAGCCCAAACACAAAACACAGGAAAGCAGTGGCAGACAGGCAGGAATGGCTTGATTCTTGATACTTGTCTGAAAACCCCAGGTTAAAAGAATTGGCTTCATTAGGTTAGAAGCTTAAAAGATAAATCCGATAAATGTTGCAATGTGATGAAGCCAATTGAGACCCAATTTCAGGTTAGATCATGCTGACAATTAATTGCACTTTGACTCTAAAGATATCTCTAAGCAGTGCAGGAAAGATTACAATTTGGACAGAGCAAGCAAAGCGAATGACAATACACTCTTGCATACTTGATTGCAGCGGGGTCCCTCAGGAAGAAAAGGTTATAGGATCTCTGAAAAGGCAGCCATTGTTCGTCATCTCCAGCAAAATGACTTTGTAAAATTGAGAGGAAGAAAGGCAAACCACTGGACCAATGTGATAGCAGCCCATGAAAGTGGAGAGCACTGATGCGTGAGTGAAAAGCGCCTTATGTCAAATATAATTGGCCTGCCCTGAAAAACAAGCTAGCAATGTCTGATTTGATTCCCTCCTGTTTGGCTCAAGTTACTTCCTGTGTGCTTTAAGCATGTTTGCCGAGACAATCAAGCTCCTGGAGATAATTTGGGATGTTCCGATGTCTTTGTCCACCAAACAGCTGAATTTAATGACCTTTCATTTCCTGTTTGTTTTTTATGTTTTCTTTGTTTGAAGTCACATGTTTTATTTAAAGTTCCTGAAACTTGGTTTCAATGTTTAAAGCAATAGTTTGACATTTTGGGAAATCGCTTATTCACTTTCTTGAGTTACATGAGAAAATCAATACCACCCTGATATCTGTGAAGAGATTATGAAGCTACCACCACCAGTAGCCGGTTAGCTTAGCACAAAGACTTGGAATATAAATGGTATTAATCTTCTCAAGTGCATTTAACAAAATGACAAATTGTTGAATTTTTTTATGAAAGACATTAGATATTAATTACCAAATAAGCAACAATCAATACAACATTTTTGGAAGGGAGATTAAAAGTCTACAGCCATGCTAGCAGCTCTCTGAACCTGCACTTAGGCACAGTGGTGCTTTGAGCTAAATGCCAACATCAGAATGTTAACATGCCCTCAATGACACTGCTATCGCGCTGATGTTTAGCGGGTATAATGTTGACCATGTTCACCATTTTAGCTCATCGTGTTAGCATGCTAACATGATAAAGTACAACTGAGGCTGATGGGACTGTCATTAGTTTTGCAGTTTTGCAGTTTCTTGTTTTTTTTGTAACTGATGGTGCCGCTTGATGATCATCCTCTGAGGACCACAAATGTGTAAAAAAAAATTTAATGACAATTCATCCAACAGTTTTTGAGATATTTCAGCCTGAAGTGGTGCACTGACTGACAGACATTGCCCTCCATGGAGCCACAGTGCCAGCCTGGCCAGTAAAAGACATGAAGCTGTTATATATAGCAATTACATTTATTCTCATGACCTGCAATCAGTTATCACAACGCTGTGACCAAGACAGATTCCTTTCTCTATGACTGAAGATGCAAGCTTTTAAGTCAAGATGGAGGGGGCTGATGCCTCCCGTGGACATTGTCATGCTCCATCCTGCTTTGGCCTGCTGTCCTGAGTGGTTGGCTGCAGTGGCCCTTCTCCTGGATTTTCTTTTGCCCGTCGCTGCTGGCCTGGAAGCATGTCCAGCTGTCCCATCATTCTGTCAGCGCCGCTCTCTCCCTCAGCCCCAGATTAAAAACGCCAAAGGGGCCGCCAGGAAAAGTGGCTCTCCCCATCTCTCAGGACTTATGTCAAAAATGTTTCAGTCCTCAGGTAATTTGCTACAGTCTGGGATCCTTTCGCTATTACTTCAAAGAGCCTCACAAAGAGAGGGAAAGAGAGAAATGAAAGGGATGAAAAATGATATTTAGTTGTGGGTAGTGACAGATCTACATTCTTGAGTATTGACATGCGATCTGAGTGAGGAGTCCTCCTCTGCTGACTGAGTCTGCAGCAGCAGGCCTTAAATCTGACTGATAAATAACACCCTGTGTCCATGGACTGTCTTCCAAAATGGAGCTTAGTCAAACAAACTGACTCAACTCTAAAAAATTCACAGTGACTCCTATACAAACAGATAGCATGCTAGACAGATAAATTTAAACTTTTTTATTGTTTCAAGGTTTAGAGAATCACTCACAGCTTATCATCTGGTTATTCACGTTTGACACATAAGATGTTATTAATGACAATGTACATAATGTCATTCAAGATTTTTACTTATACTAATGCACATAAATCGAAATAATTCCCTTCTGTTGCCCAAATTTAAGGGATGTGAAAAGATTTTTTTGAATTGTAATCCAGCCCGAGGCAGCTATTCTTAATCTGGAAACAGGTTAAAGTGTCTGAATGGTCTACAGTGGTCTTGGATTGGTGCACTTACGTAAATGTTGGCAAGAGAAGTGAGTTCTGCCCTCTGTGTAAGATAATCCTCTGCTATTGGACTTAAACACAAACTGGTTAAGACCTGTGGAATGAGGAAGAGAAAGCGGAAATGTCAGAATGTTACATTTAACGTGGAAAACCTCACAGGAAGCTTAGATGTATTTATGTAGATTGTCACAGTTGATGTAAAAATAACTATTGAATCAGGGTAAATCACAAAGCATTGAGTTCAAGTTACATGACAGAGGTGTCACATCCTGATCTGAAGAGCTTAGTAGTAGATGTATTGTTTTTCCCGGCCTGTATCTTTCAGGGACAGTCGTGGTAAGCACCTGTCCTGTGCAGCTCCTGCACAGTGCACTGTGCACTCTTGCTGTTTGTGTGAAGTCTTCCAAGGTGTGATGAAAGTGTTTGACACCGGTCCCGTGTCACCATTTGAAGTTTTTGAAGTGCACAAACACGAAGGTATTCAGAGATCCTCGGCAGGCCGTGACAAACCCGTAACACCTCCACAGCACCACATTCTCCACATCAGGAATGCTTGGGCACATTCGTGGCAAACACAAACAGTGATTAAAGAGGGTAACAGGATCAGCTCTAATCAGCGTGTCCTGAGAAAATGCCAAGGAGTTTTCAACCATTGTCAGGTCACTCCAAGAGGTGATCTCTTTCCCTATTAATTATGTGCTGTGCCGCAGCAATCGTCCTCTCCAGCGTGAGCAACTTTCTCTGCTTTCATATGTCTGTGCAGAAGGATCAAAACATTGCAGAGAGACAGTGCGGGGAATCCAGCTCCCAGTGATGTGCCTGCCCTCTCATTTCTCTGACAGAGAACAATGGCCACCTCAGAACTAATGGCACTCGCACAGAGAGAGCAAAGG
>JAVQJF010090493.1:0-10752 GCA_036023855.1 Gadopsis marmoratus
TGCTTTTTGTCAATTCAAGTGATTAATACCCTCCCGCCAAGGAGGTGGAGGGAATGTGGGATGCTTGGTTAAAGGAGCCAGATTAAGAATAATTGCTGTCTGTAAAAGGACTGAGAACACCCAGAAGAGAGAGGAGAGGAGACAGAGTTAGATGCAGAGGTTGTTCGCACAAAGCGATGATACCCAGAAGAGATGATCTGTGGGTATATTGAAGCAGGGAGGGAGGAGAAAGGAAAGAGGGAGAGTGTGGATGTGGAGGAGAGAAGAAGGGAGAACAACACAAAGTGACAGAGCGTTTTCAAGTATAGAGAGCAAACAAGGCTTCTGTGAAAACTTTCAAATCATGCTCCTGTGTGATTCCCCCCCACAAATCCATTCTGGTATTTGTCCTGGTCATTTTCATAAAGACCTGATCTAGAATGTGAGTGTAGATCCGTGTTAAAGGAGCGGGCCAACATTTTGGACCTGTTTACCACAGCTTAGCACAAAGACTGTGAGCATGGGGGAAATACGTACAAGTTTAAGGAGCAGTCGGTTTACGCATTGCTGCCATGTCTTTATAACTCTGAACAAATGCCAACTGACTTGGTGACTAGCTCTCTGCAACGTGTTTCTACATGACTGAAGTCCTTGCATTTTTTTGCTGGCAGGTGGTGTTTTCCTGACTCTAAATCATCAACATAAACATAAAGGCTTGCAGGTAGCTTGTCAAATTAAATGCTTCATTCTGGTCTCACTACTTTGCACTGATGCTCGGCAATAATACAGACAAACATCCATCATTCTCTCCATCATCATTTTCTCCACTCACAATAGCCTCAGTAGATCACTTACTCACTCAATGTCTAATCCACAAAAGTGCATGCAACAGAACAGGAAATTAATTCTGGAAAATGTAGGAACTGCATTTACTTCACTAACTGAAATATAATTTGAAGGAGCAGGCTGAGGCAAAGTCATGACACAAAATAACTGAATTTTACAGATAGATGACAGATATCCCTGGAAATGGGTTTGCTTAAAGGCACCTTGATAGTGCAAATTAAGCTATTGCAACCCTTGAATACTGAAATGATAACTGAACTTGTGACTAGATGTCAATTTGCAGGGAGACTGTGTCTCTCTATACATCCTGCAATGTTTTTTCTTTTGAACACATCCCTTTTATGACCCTCTATGCAGAAGCATCCATTGGGGACGCATCCATGTGACGTCATCCCCAAGAGGAAATTCTGCTCGGACAGGGAGGGCAGAGAGAGAGCAGAGGCGTAGAGGAAGAAAATTTGCAAAAAGATTAAGTGAAATGGTTCCCCGTGGGAGAGAAACAGAGGAAGGGAGAGAAATGAAATGGGACTCCTTACCAGTCTGAGTTGTCTTGTAACAAGTGAGACATAGATGGGGTAACTGAAAAAGTGAAGGACACACAGAAGAAAGAAATGGCAGTGAGACAGTGCTGTTCCTGGTTTTGGAGTAGAGGAGGAGCAGGTTGTAGTGAGAGAAGATGGCAGGCTTTTTCCAGCATGGACCCTTGTTTGGCCTGCGCTCTGACGGACTTGTTGTCCTGAAGGCCTGAATGATTTATTAAAGTGAGGAGTGGCAGAGAAGAGGGCAGCCAGGCGAGGTCTGATTAACTAGGGGAGTGAGGGAAAACAAGCACTCCTCTATTATTCAGTACTCTACAGGAACTCATAGTGGGAGTAGGGAAAGAAAGAAAGAAACAAATAAACAAACAGAAGTGGAGTGGATATTTTTGCAGGCTGCTTTTCTGCCCTTTTATGTATATTTATGTTTGTTTATTTCCCTGTTGTTTTACTGTGTGTCCTTGATGCGGGGCTGGCTGAGTTCTGTAAAGCTCTATGTTTCTGCAGGGCCATGGATCTGTCTGCTCACCTCAGTGTCTGAGAGATAGTGGAGCATGCATGCAACGATGCAGGCACACATGCAAACAAAACCACACACACACGCAGGGCTCCCTTCAAGGCAGTTTGCTGGCTGTCACATGTAATACTCTCAAATATAGGGAGACATCAGTCCAGTTCTGGTCTGGGCCATTTGGAAAACAGACATGGCATTTGGTATGATTGCCTCCAACTGTTGTCACAGCCATGTAGAGTCACAAACAGACACACACACACACACACACACATTTACATACTTGTTTGTTGTCCCTGAATAATGAAGCATAGCATAGCTCTCGCTGCGATCACATTATAAAACACTTTCCTGCCACCAGCCTGACAGAACCGATCTCCTCAGAAGCATAACTGAGAGAGGCGTCTGTTCAAGGCAAAACATACAACACTGATGACCTGTGGGTCCACTGGCTGCCGTCGTATGGGAGAGTATATCAGGAGTCATGTCTTCCTCTTGCTTTTAGTCACCATCAGAACAGATTTCAGATCATAATAGCTGACTCTACTTGCTGTCAGCCGGTGCAAGTTTAATGGAGCACATTTGACACGGTTGAGTGCTTTATATACTATCCTTGCATTCCTCTGGCAGATATTCCACCAATCAGAACACTGCATGGTGCGCTCACAAAGGTGATCCATTCTCTCCATCACACTCTGTATTTCTCTTCATTCAGTTTTCCCGTCCTGCCATGTCATTGTCTCACCCCTCCTACTTCTCCGTAGAGCCTCCCCAGCTCTGTCCTCTACTTCATGCCTGTGCAGTCCATCTGCTCTTAGTGCTCTTATGTGTTTATTTGACTGCAGCAGTTGAGGACCGGCCTGTCGTGTCAAGTGGGGTTGTCAGACCCTGATGGGTCAAAGAGGCTGGCTCTGATAACGGCCAGAAGTTTTGAAATCACAGTGTGTGTGTGTGTATGTTGGGGGGAGTGGTGGGGTCAGTGAGGCAGTATTGAACACATTGAGAAGAGTGAGAATAAGATAAAAACAAAAATGTGCAACCATGCCACAGACGGGGCAAGAAACCGTGGCCATCCGCTACAATGGACCTGCTGGCTGCAGACCATGTCAATAAGAGTTCATTTTGCTCCATCGTGTTTGTAATGGGGTTTCAATGAGGCATCAAATGAGTTCTGCTTCAACAGAGTCACTGTTCAGCGAAAAACTCTTGCCGCTGCAGACACAATTCTTTCTCCAGTGCAGCACTTTCAAAGATTAACAGGGAGAAAGAAGTGCCTTGAGTGTGGCTGAATGTGGCCGTATGGGCCCAAGGAAAATGTGCATTGTGGTTGTAGGCAGGAGCGTGTCTGAGAGTCAGTGATCAGAAAAATAGAAAGCCCTGCATACAATGTAAAGCAATCTAATTCAAAAGCTCGCAATAGATAGATCTCAGAGAGAGGCAATTTTCTGTTTCAAGAAACAAGAAACATTCACAAATATAGTAGTTATTACGGCACTGTACTGTAATGGACTGCATTAAATTGTGTTTTTAAAACTAAAGTAACGTCTGCTCACCACTGCTTGTCATACGTTGAATGTCTGTGACTTACAGCAAAGAATAAAATTCAAGGAGTTCCTTTCATACATTTTTCATTAATAGTTTTTGCAATAAAAAAATGTTTTATCCATTTAATCATCTTGTGCCCCCCCATGTTGGGATCTCTTATCATCTAAACCAAAAGGTTTCTTTATAAAAAACGTGAAAACCCTGTGATGAAAGAAATTTTATTCAATCTGATGAGGTGGCTCTTCTTATTCATCCTCACTTTGAGATTGTATTTCTTCCTAGAAACCTGAGTGAAACTTGTGATATAAGTCACATTATGTCACCTCCTTGGTTGAGTTGTTGACTTGGATCAAGAAATATGTTTCATGGCCAAAGATGAGACTTAACATTGAGACATGGGCATTTTGCAGCGTATGCTCCTTTTCTTTGCCGTGGCCCGCTAGTCGAGGCCAAGAGATCTGTTTCAGCAGAACCATTACGTATGCTGCCACAGGCTAGAGGACAGTTGAATCGTCACTCAGTTAAATCGTCACCACTTAAATCGTCTGAATTATTCACCAGAAGATCTGAAACACTACATTTGAAACACCACAACTACACACCACAGTGTTTGCGAGTAAATTGTGAATTTGTGTATGTGTCTCTGTGTATGTCATCATCATCATATAGGAGTTTATAATCTACATACATTTAAAAAAAAAAAAAAAGAACATTAAAAGGGAAACAGCAGCCAGCTGTTCGTCCTCGGGGATTGTGATGAAGCACACAAGCGTTGGTGTTTCGTTAATACCAGTGGGATAGAGATATTCTACAGATCAAAAGGCTTGAGTGACTTAATTAAAAAAATATTAATCGTGTGTGTAGTTTTTTTTTCTAATTACTCTTATGCATAATAGTGCAGCTAATTGATTCATTTTGAATCACGGCAGTCGCTTGGGTGCTCTGTGTTGTAAAAGAAGAGGAGAGGAAGAAAGAACATGAGAATAACTATATAACTTTTAGGTTTAATATAACACAACATAGAGAACTGATACTGTGGAAATCAGCCTCAGTAAATGGTGTTTTACTATGTATTAATTTAGATTTGCTGGTAGTATTGACAAATGGAAATGTTATGCCGGTGCTGAATTTATACTTGATTATACAGTGTCATCTGCTGGTCAGTAAGGGACATTTCAGTCTTATTTTAAGAGAAACAAATGACTGTGACAAACGATTTTAATGGAAACAAAAAACATGTGAATACTGTGTTTATTGATATTCAAAGATTTGATCACTGTGTGCCCCTTGGGCGGGGATACAGCTTAAGAGCACAGCAGCAACAAAAGCGTTACACTGAAAGTTGATAACATTAAAAACACTGAACATATGCATCACCAAACATTAATTTTACCACTGTGAATACACACACACACACACACACACACACACACACACATCCACCAAAAGAGCAGTTTCATTGTCATAGAAAACATACGTTCTCTTCAAAACTAGATTAATTTATATAGGCAGCATGAAGGACCTACACTGTTTATAAAGACTAGAGCCAAATAGAAACCAGACAGATGCTGTAACATTTCTGCTGTGGCTCATTTAAAAATGTTACATTTACAGCCACAGTTGGTAGGAGACCATTAAACGTCAGTAAAGACAGAAAAATCTCCAATAGGCATGGAGACAAAGAGGAAGAAATAACACTAACGTCAGATAACATATTTGTAAAAACAGTGATACGTACATAGAGTAGAAGTATTATAAAATAGCTTCCATGTCAACTTCTGACCACTTTAAGAGTTTCTGATGCTTCTTTGATGAAACAGCAGACAACTCTGTTCCAGTAATGAGCAGGTTGATTATGCTGATTGAAGCGGCTCTTCTCTAAATTGAGCAATCATGGGTCAGGTCTTTTGACAGCCTACAGCTACATTGACCTCGCTGATGAGTGGACTGAACACCAACAGTCCACTGTTTGCATTCTGATTACACACCAGCCAAATGACTCAGAAATGTCAACTTTTGACTGGAACACAGCTGAGCAAAACAGCAGTCAATATGGACCTTTTGTAACCTTTGGATGGACAGGCACAGATTGACAGAAAACTGTATGCTGTGCGAAACCTACTAGAAAAACTATCCTACAGCAGAGCCTGTACAATGATGTCTTCTAAAAAGACTTATCCTCGTCAGTGAGGCCAAAATGACTGCTGAGACTTCTCCTTCAGCTCTCCTGGACTGACAGATCAAAAGCATTTTTCATGCCCTGCAGCAATGCTGCCGCTTCATAATCGCACAGACGGTCCGTTCAAACCAACAGTGTGAAGCTGCAAAGCACAGTTTTTGACACAGTTTGACACCGGGGTTGATCACCAAGGGACCAAATTAGCAGAGAGATTTTGGTCGAACCTTCGGGAAAAGCTGAAAAAAACAAACATAAAAAACTCCATTAACATTCATGTTGTTTTCTGCATTGTGTTACCAAAATCAGGAGATGAAGGCTAAAATGTTCAACCCTTCATTTAGAAATTGGTGTCTTACCCCAAAATAGTTGTTTGGAACAAAGCCCTCCCTGCCACAGAGTGAGGCCCACCACCAATCTGACCCTTCAGGTTTCTGCAGGATGGTGACCATGTCTCCCTCTCTGAAGCTTAGCTCATCGGCTGTCTGAGCTGGGTAGTTCCACAGAGCGTACAGCACTCCACTGTTCTCCACCCCCATGGCCTCCTCCATACCTGGTATTACACAGAAAGCAGGATATATGCGCACGTCTAACACTTAACTGTACCAGAAATGGTTGGTTTGCACTGGCTATCAGGGAGACCAGTGGCGTTTCATGAACAAATGCTTATAGCTGTTGATTAAATATCAAATATGTAGGAATCTGTAGGAAGTCAGAAATGCGTCTGGGGCAGTCGCACGCATTCGTTGCATTTGTCCCACTAAGTGCAGAGTGTTTGTATTTTTTAAACCTATAATCTGTATTTTTCCTTAGTGTTACAACTTTATTTTCTTCAAGCCTGCCAGTGAATACATGCAAATGTGTTCTAAACAGTGTTTCAAAAGGCTTTTCTGGCCTGCCAAAAATGCAGATTTGGTATGAAATGGTCATACATTAGGATATTTCAGCACAAAAATCCCATATTTTTTTAAAGCTTGCCATCACAACGCAGTGTCCTTGAGAAAGACACCGAACCCTATATGTTCCCTTTAAGTTACCATGGATGAGAGTAGAGCCCCAGTAGGTGCAACAACTGTCAAATGGTGTCATTTTTTGAGTCAGTCTATCCTGACTGGCTTTTAGCATTTAATGGTGTGGTGACATTGGGTGTGTGCGAGTATGTGTGCGCGTGCTGATGCATATGTAGACGCAGTCGCCTTACCCCTCAGGAAGCTCTCGCACTCCTCAAACCCAACAGCGTAAGGATCACACTTCTGGGAGGCGATAGCGCCGTCACTCTCCGTCTTGGCCATGACAGCAACGCCATTCCTCACCAAAAACTCACACAGGGGACGGTCGTTACAAGAGGCGGCACAATGCAGCGGAGTCCTGTGGGCCAAACAACTGGCGGTAATTAAATACATCTAGGCGTACAAGGTCGCCACAGTTACACAAAACCTTCAGCGGAGGCCAAAGACAATGAGAGAGAGAGGATATAGATGGAAAAGAATAAGCAAATGTTTACCAGCTGTGGCTGTCTGGTGCACTGACATTGGCTCCACTGCGAACCAGGAAATCCACTACATTGTAATGGCCCCCGCAGATGGCATTGTGAAGGGCGGTGATGCCTTCATCATTGGGCTGGCTGGGATCGTTCATCTAAGGAAGACATTTTACACAGAGTCAGCACTCAGATATTCTTACACTGTCAAGACAGTGTGATGATAAAAGGAAGAAGTGTTTCTGTGTATGTCTATATATGTCTATGGCTTTATCCACTTTTTAAACTACTGTCACAATCACCGTGAGCCAGCACTCAAACCAGAACTGCTGAAGTGGAAGTAGAAGTTGTTTTACTGCATGAGAAACCTCCAGGAAATGTATTTCTGTGTGAGGAAGATCTGTTGAATGAGGAAATGCAGCCTCAGCAAACCTTCCCTGAGAGAATAAAAGTTAAATATCCTGCAACATATTTTTCAGCGCTTCTTAAAAGTCTACATCCAGAACTGGAGCACCATCTTTGGCACAACGCTTTTCTGTCTTAGTTCAGACTGGTTTGAATGAGTTTAAGAGTTTTATTTGTGTTCTTCTGTATTTATGGAAGCTACTGATATAAGCTAAAAATGTTTTGGGAATTAGTACCTCATGGGAAACCAAAATGACAAATGCACACTGCGCCATTGCCTTCATTTGGTTAATTAATGAATCTTTAATCTCAATAGATTATATTTTTGCATCACGCAAACTGATTTTACCCTTGTTGTCTACATTTCTTATGGTACGCTTGCCTTCATGTTTATTAAATAATATGCATTATTTGTATATAATCTTTGGTGCATTTCGGCATGAGTGCTATTCCTGGGGAGTAGTACAGGAGTAGCCGTAGAGGAGTAGTAGTAGTGGCAGTGACAGAATATACAATAAATTATATGTATATTAGTATAGGCACACACCTCCTGCACGGCCTTCTGCACTGTCTCCAGTTCTCCGACCAACGCTCCGTCCAGCAGCAGGACCAGCGGGCTGAGCCGAGCTCGCTTCCCAGAGTTTTTGAGCGCCCGATTGGACTGCCGCAGAATGGAATGGTAGCTCTGAAGGGACAAACAGGTTGCAAGTTTGTATAAAGTAAAACACTTGGCTGCACACAATGTTATTTAAAACAAAATGTAACATTAGCTATTAGCCACATCATGTACAGTGATCACAAATGCCGCTTTACAGTGCATTGAATATATAATAAAATATTTAATGTATAAATCCCATCATTATTTCATTCTATTATTATTTCATTATTTAATCATCTGGTGATTTACTATATGTTTCAAATGTGGTATAGCACATTCTTAATGTGAGCAAATATTACAAAGTAGTTTATTGCATTAACTGGCCTTATCATATTTTCAACAATTTAGAGGCTGTTCCTATTTTCTTTGCAAATTGACACATTTCTGCTTGTCTGGAGATTACTACATCATTAGTTTCTCCAAGCGCATTTCTTACTCTGAAGTCATGGGGAACCACTGTTGATGTCGGAGGTGCAGGTAAAGGGGTAGGAGGTGCAGCGCCGTCCTCTCCATCTGAGGAGCTGTTGCTATCGCTACCTTGCCCCCCCTTCTGGCGGTGGTCCTTCCTGCGAAACAGCTTGTTAATGAGATTTTTGTACTGGGGGGCCCTCTTCAGGCCCTGTGACTGGTCCACGGAGCCCCGTTTCTTCAGGGCCCGGGGGATTTCTGCCCGGATGCGGAGCACCTCCTCCAGGTTAGTTATCTCCTGGTTCTGGGCCTCATGGGCCACCACTGGCTGTAGCCTGGTGGGGCTGAGGGGCCGGGGAGCTGGTGGTACTCCCTGATTGACCTGTTGACTGTCCTCTGGCATACTGCGATTCTCGGAAATCACAGGCATCTGATGAACATAGTCCAGTCCCTCCAACTCTGCATCTACATCCCCTGGGTTCAGCACTGCAAGATGGATATCAAACCAAATATTTGTTGCACAAAATTAGTTGAACAAAGATCCTGTGAACATAGCGAATGTCAAAGTGTGTGTACAGATGTTAAATGTGTTATACCGTCACTGTATATGGCTGGCTGTCTCAGCTCAGGTGGGTTTTGCTGTGGCTGGACTACAGGTTGGTGAAAGAATTCCCTCGGGATGGGTACAGCTGGTTGGTAAGGCGCCATATCCCCTTCTCCTCCCGGGACTCTGGGGAGGCGGGTTGACATTGCTCCCCAGTCGGGGTTTTGGAGACGCATGATAACGGACAGAGGGATGGGCTTGCGCTGATGTGGCTGAGTATAAATTGGGGGAATAGAAACACGGGAGATGATGGGCTGAGGGTGGTAAGGGGCGTGGGTTGGGGCTGAAACATCTGGAAGTACTGATATACGTGTGTTACGGGGGAGGGAACCATGGGACAACTGGAGGGATTGAAAGCGAGGGTCCTGAAAAGGAAAGAAAAGAGGGATAAATTCTTGCTAATCCCAATCAGACTGTAATGTGATGGATCTCTGATAGTGCCAACTCACCTAAATCTGCAGCTCTATGTTTTTAAGCCTCTTTTAGCCAATTGTATGATTCATCAACAATTAGGCAACACGTTGTCTATTACTATTACTACTAAACCCACTGTAGGCTACCTACTCAGCACACAATTGTACAATAGAAGACTAATAATAATAATTAATTGAGACATTAGAAAAATGAAAACGTGACTCAAATTCATCAGCACTCCAACTGTTTAATTTTTAATATTAAACGTTTTTTGGATGACGTGAGTGATTGTGAAGATGATGAAACACCAGATTAAGTTTAAAATCAAGCATTTATCAAGGAATACAATCAAATTAAAGCTTATTCTTAACCTTTAAAATGTAACAGTTAAAATTAAACCTTTTCCAGAATGTCAAGACTTTGTACATCGCACCGCTTTTAGCT
Organism: Gadopsis marmoratus; assembly: GCA_036023855.1. Lineage (NCBI taxonomy): Eukaryota > Metazoa > Chordata > Actinopteri > Centrarchiformes > Percichthyidae > Gadopsis > Gadopsis marmoratus. The sequence goes on from JAVQJF010090493.1 coordinate 10,007, forward strand.
GTTTTGACGGTTTTCTGTCCAATAGAGGCCAAATTATCTTTAAAAAAGAAATGTTATGAGTGAGTTTTGAAGTTGAAAGAAGCTGATGAAAGGTGTATCATCTCTACAAATACGGTCTCCTAGCCACTTCACCCTGTTCTTACGTGAGGTTTCTCAAGAACTTGAGGGAATCGTTAACGCAAAAAGATTGCGCCACAACATAAGCCATACAAACATACATCTCACAGCACCCATTTGATATTATCTCTGTTAACACCCACGTTTTTGTGGCTTGGGGCCGGAGGAGGGCCATCGAGGTTGGATTCTCTCCAGCTGCTATTTGGCACAGACGGCCGGAGCCACTCTGTCTCTGTAACGTGGAAAGTGTTCATTTAGAAAACAGAAGAGCACATACAGGCAGAGCAGCACTGCTCCTTGGGTCTTCCGTCTAAACATACAGAACATGAAAGTTGAAGAAGCAAAACAGAAAATAGCAGAAATCAACCAACTGTCATAGGTGTGGTGAGGTTTCTTCTCGTAGGACACGTCCAGGTCTGTCTCATTCCACTTGCCAGGACTCTTTTGTTTCTGCACGTTCTCATCTGGGAGAGAGGGTGGCAGAAAGAAGGATAAAATACAAAAGGAAGCCTTAAAAGAACAGTACTTTACTGGCCAGTTTTGGGTGTGGTGGCCTTTAATTATAGCTTACAGTGTATTTCCATGACTTTGTTCCATTTAAATGATTACAAAGTGGGGGGTGTTTCTTT
>JAVQJF010090506.1:0-13280 GCA_036023855.1 Gadopsis marmoratus
TGATATATTATTATACATAATGTGATTATTAATACTGAAATATGAGTGTAAGCAGCATGTTACTGTTGCAGCTGGAGATGGAGCTAGTTTGAACTACTTTATATACAGAGCAGTTTAAGGTTCAGGTCCATCCAAAGGCGATTAAATAGTTTACAAGAGTACAATCCTGTTTAAAATAGCACAAATTCATCATAGATCTAGCCTCTTAATCTTGCTCTTAATTTGCACCAGATTGATGCATTCAACTTTAAAATATAAAAACTATTCTTTTTCCGGGGGAAAGATTGGCCCGCAAGAGGGTCCGAGGTCCATTAGACTTTATGCCCCCCCTGTAGAAGTCAGTGCCCGACTTGGGCCACCCCAGGAAAAAATGTCTGGACACGCCACTGTTTATTATAGTACAGTCTTAACAGTAATAGGCCTTTTCACAGTTTTCAGGTTTTGACACTTTAGGAAAATGATCAGATTACAAATGGCTGAATTCCATTCAGCTGCTCCAGGTTCAGGGTCCTGGTGTTGTGCACGCTGGCTCACGTTGCCGTGGCTGACTGGGACTCACTGGGATCATATTTTTACTGCTCTGACAAGTCAAAATGGCTGCTGCGACAAATACCTTTTATAAATGTACAGTGTTGAATTTTCATCTATAGTTCTCCCGTCAGATGTAATAACAGGATTATTATATATATCCATACTGTATGTGGCAAAAAATACTTGATAGGTTTATGATGCAGTGGCTCTGTAATAAAGAGCCTGTGGTAGGTAAGGAGTTTGGATAGCTTTGACTCAGACAAAGAAATGCCTGGACTACCCAGAGGGTCTAGTGGGTAAATGGCTGATGGAGTTTTGCATCTAGATCAATTTAAACCTAATTGCATTTTCAATTTCAAAGTTGTTTTTTTTTTTTATAGTATTGGAACTTACACACGTTTGAGTTACAGATAGTACAAGCTGTAATTATAGGATACCAAAGGGTACAATGTACACGGATGATGTTCAGAGATTTAAATATTTCAGAGTGTTCAGTGGTATTTCCCCGTTTGATTCCAAGTCACTTTAAAATGCTTCCCTTCTCGCCTTCAGCTCTCTCAACAATCTTTGTATCATTTTTTAAAAGCCCCTGACCAACTGCTGCTGTATGTGTTTGCTGCACTGTGTCGATATTTCTGTTCCAAATAATGCTGCTCTTATTTCTCTGTTCCCACCTGGAAACTTCAGCAGAACGAAATCCCTTTCAGAGGCAAAGTAGTTTGACGTTTTCACTTGTGAATAAATAGCAGGTTTGTATACCAGGGGAAGCTCCGCTGCGGGAGGACGGCTCATCCTTCTCTTTCTCTTCCTCCTGCCTTTTATTTATTTATTTATTTATTTTTCTGATTTATCTGTAGAGTTGCCTCGCCTTCCAAGGCACCCCACCCTTCCTCCTCCTCTGCTCAGTCTAACGCACCAGCTTGTCTTTCTCCCATGTCTCCATAGGGCTGTCCGGCCCACCCTGACAGGCCCCACTCGAGACAGGCCCCACCCAGGAGCCCCATGTCCATCTCTGTAAGACAACCCCCGACCCCTAACCCGCTCTCTCCTGCCACTTTACCCCCAGCACGCCCCACTAACACAATCACACACTCGCCTATTACAGAGGAATGTACGAGCTCAGGTAAGACGCACACAGAGGCAAACGCAAATATTCAACACCAAACGACCACGTGGGTTGTGTTTCAGTTAATCCAAAGACACAGATACACACTCACCTTCCCTTCTGTCTGTGTTCGTGTGTGTCATGTCGCGTTGGCTTGCCACCTCAACCTCTTTATAGTCCCTCTGTGTTGGGTTTGCTTTTGGTTCACGTCTTGTGCTCCAAGAAGTTGTTCATCGTCTACTTGTTTGTGTGTGTGTGTGTGTGTGTGTGTGTGTGTTAGACTAGTGTGTGTGTGTGTGTGTGTTAGACTAGTGTGTGTGTGTGTGTGTGTGTGTTTGGTTGGCTCGGTGTGGATTTGCCCCGTGGTGAAGGAGCTGGTGACGGGGTCCTGTTCTCTTCCTCGGCCCCAGACGAACCAGTAATCGGTGACTTATGTTTCCCCTCCGCTCTTCTGTTTATCTCTGTTTTTTTTTTTTTTAGGAGCAGCAGAAGCAGGTTGAGGACCCGGGCAGAGAGGTGAAGAAGGTCGGTTTACACGCAGATCTCATTATCGGTTCGCATGTAGACGTCACCGCTGACACTCGCGTGAAAACAGCAGGGGATGGCAAAACGGCAAATTGGCATGAAACGATCAGTGTGATGAGTGGATCCGCTCACACCCGGGTCTTACTCATGGAGTTAGATCTTGGTGCACTTTGACACACTCATTTTGCGCGTTGACTGATAGAAAACCTATCGGTGAGGACCTTTCCGAGGGATGGGTGAGCAAATAGAGGAAGCTATCAAATTAGCTTCCACACACTCACTTTTACACACTGCAACTCTGTTCTGCCTGTGGGAACGCTGCATAAACTACTCCACGAAAGGTGAGAGTTGGCGGTACAAATATCTCCCAGGAGCTGACTGTTAATTTATTGTGTGGTTAGCAACCAAGCTAGCTAGCCCTCTTAAAAGCCTATGCAGGCTTAATAAAGTTAATTTGGACATGAGCCACATATGTTTCGTGCACTACTGCTACAAACGCTGGCGCTGCACATTAACTAACGGCGATGCACGGGCTGTGTAAGTGTGCTTATACATTGTGGATTGCAGAAATGAGTGAATCGCAAAGGTGCTTAAGAGGAAACGAATGTGACGCAGGCGTTGAGCGAGCCAACGGTGAACTCAGCTTTTTATGAGTAAAATTGAAGAGAAGAAACCACTGCCAGTCTGGAGAACACTTAATCACTCCAAATCCATCTTCAATAAAAGTGTATTAAAGCATTTTGCTGAAGTAAAGACAGAGTCCCTAATGGGGTGGCACAGCTGTGCTGATTCTCCGGACCACAGCAAGCGACTGATAAAGTAGCGTGACAACACCATCACTTAAATGATTCACTAGGTAAGAGACGTGGTTTGTAGGAGCTGCCACAGAACATGTTACCTGTGACCGCAGTGAAAAAAATTAACCTTTTTTTTTAAAATGCTTTTACATTAAGGTTTTTTTGTTTTGTTTTTTTTTTTTGAAGGTGCGCAAGGCTCGAAACCGGCGTCAGGAGTGGAACGTCCTGGCCTACGACAAAGAGTTCAGACCAGACGCCAGGCTCACCCCCTCTCCTTACCATGGCATGTCCTCAGAAGGCTCCCTGTCCCCTGATAGCAGGTGAACACACACACACACACACACAAGCTGTCCCTATATGTGAGAGGTTTGCCTCCAGGGTCCTGTTGCCTTGTCACAATCTAGCCCAACAACACCGTTTGTATACTGTATGTTGAGGTTGTGGTCTCTCTCCAGGGCTCAGGGATGACAATACTTGACATGAGTGGTTGACTGGGAATACTTGCACACGTACTCACGGGTCAGATTATTAGCTGTTTCAAGGCTTTTGAGGCATTATGATTCTATAAAAAAATGTAACTGTCCGTACTGACATTCACTATTTCCCTCAGCCTTTCAAAAGCTATACGTAGTATTGGTGTACTAATAAATAGTACAGTTAGGTCCATAAGTATTTGAACAGTGACACAAGTTTTGTACTTCTGCCTCTGTGCACCATCACAGTGGATTTGAAACGGAAGCTGATTGAAGAGTAGACTTTCAGCTTTAATTCAAGGGGTTCGACAAAAATGTCACATTAACCGTTTAGGAATTGCAGCCATTTTTTAATTCAAAGTCCCCCATTTTCAGAGGCTCACAGGATCTGACCGTATATAGTGTGCAGGTATTTTTACACAAACACTCAGAGTCTCATGATTCCGCACATGTAAGCACATACTCGTAAACCGAGATGGAGATCCAAGTAGTTTAAAGTGGTATGCTGCCCTCTTCTGGAGAAAGGGATTCAGAGCACATGAATTTACATTTTACAGTTTGACATTCAAATGTTTTTATAAGAAAAGATGAGCTAAAACTTTGACATGAAAGTGGATCCCTCCAAGTCAAAATGTAAGGACGGAAGGAGAATATAATTTGGTCAATGCCATTTTTTATGATTTTTATTTAGATTTGTTTCTACCGTTTACCATTATGCCCAAACTTATAATAATTCTGTGTTTGCTCCTGAATGTCAACATTTTACTCCTGCAGATTCTCTGGAGTATCACATTGTAATCATGTTATTTAATCACAAATTACTTTTGAATAAACAAACAATAAATAAAGACTGTAACTAAATGGGGAAATGCGTAAAGAAAATAATTTATAGACTGTAGCCGTAGTAATCAAGTGAAGAAACATATTTTATGCTATATTGAAAACGTTGAGATGTTCAGCTGACCACTTACTCACATTCCCTGCAACAGGTCAATGGCGTCCGACTCCTACCCAGCCAGCCCCAACCACCCCTCCACCCAGGCCCCCAGCGCCATCCACCCCGCTGACCACCTCAGCGCCGCGGCCCAGACTCAGTCACTGGACCGGGGCCTCAGGCCGGTCAACCAGCCCCCGGCTGCTGGAGGGCCTGCGGCGGCAGGGCGACATGTGGCCTCCCTGGGCAGGGCCCCATCAGGACACGGGGTCCAGGCTGCTGGCAATCCAACGGTTAATGGACCGAGGCAGTCAGTTAAGGAATACCGGGCCGGGCACAGGTAGGTTTGCTCATTTTTTCATGTTAATGTGAATGGATTTGCCTTTTTTATAAAAAAAATTTTGGGTGGCGTAAGTTTTTTTTTTTTTCTACTCTTTAAACAATCTTTTCTTCCTTCTGCCTCATATGAGCTCAGAGTGTTTGTTATTAAAAGGTTCACTCGCCCAGCAACAGTCCAGGCCGCATTAGCGTTGGCTCATGGCTTTTACCTTTTTCTAGTCTGACAGCTAAATGAAGTGAAACTTGACGTTTAAACTATAACGTCAACCCACTGCTGCTTCGGATTCTTTTTACAGATTCATTGCCAGGCTATTTAGCATATTTCCCAAAATGTCAGTCTATTCCTTTTTAAAGAGAGCAGCTCTAACTCTTTATTTTGGGGACGGTAGGTATCACTGGCAATAGTTTGCCCCTCAGCAGACGTTTCTTATTCAGTGTTTTTGTTGTTGCCTTTTAGGCGACCATACTGTAACAGCCGTTTGTAACCTTGTAGACTTTCTGAGCAACAAAATCACCTCTTTCCTCTCCTCCCCCCCCCGCTAGCGGCCAGCCCTCCACCATCCCAGAGTACTATATCCCACCCGCCCCTCCTCCTCCTCCCCCAACCATCCCCTCCGCCCAGACTGCCTTCGACTCCACCACGGCCCCGCCCTCTGCCGCCACCTCCGCTCTTCCCCCCACCTCCTCCGCCCTCTCCCGTCCCTACTCCCCTTCCCCTCCTCCTCCCCCGGCCAACTATGTCCCCTCCCCTGCCCACCCCCCCTCGGGTGCCCCCCCTGCCGCACCACCACCTCCTCCTCCCGGCATCCCTGCAGGCCTCCAGGCTCACCCATCGCCGCCGCACGCCGCCGTCGGCCAGTCAGCTGTGGATGCAGCGCCCGCGGCGAGGAAGTCCACCATGCTGGGGATGATCCCGATGAGCGACGCCCGCTCCGACCTGCTGGCCGCCATACGTAGAGGTAAGTGTGTAAATAAGGATGCTTTAAATATAATACTCTATAAACAAGTTGTTCATGTTGTTTGCTACTTTACATGTTTAGTATTAGAAGTCATTATATACTTAGTTCATCATTTTATTTATTATTTACCTACCTGCGGCTGAAACTCTAGAAAGTAGGATGATAGAATTAAGTGGTTGTGATTAAATAGAAATTCTGACGGTCATTTAGATTCATCATCAAAACGACAGCACCTGCACAAAATAGAAGTATAAATGTATTATAGTTGTATAAAATTTAAATTCTCAATGACAACCTTGAGGTGTTTTTAGAAACCGTATCGCACACATTGACCACGCACGACACCTGACTGTGGTTGCTGAGCTGTTGCCGGGGACCCCAGAATTTGTAGTCATGCCTCCCTCCCCTCTACATCCTCCCTTCCTGCCCTCCAGGTATCCAGCTGAGGAAGGTGCAGGAGCAGAGGGAGCAGGAGGCGAAGAGGGAGCCCGTCGGCAACGATGTGGCCACCATCCTGTCGCGCCGTATCGCTGTAGAGTACAGCGAGTCCGACGACGACTCTGAGCTTGACGAGAACGAGTGGTCTGACTAAAACATTTAAAAAAAATAAATAAAAAAGGCGAGAGAGAGACGGGTGGGTTGTGGTGACAAGGAATAGGAGGGGGAGAAGCATGAAGATACTGAGGTGGAAATGAAGGGGGGGGGGTATTAACAGAAAATAAAATTCAATCATGCATACGTTCACACACACACACACTTACATGCCCTGTTGCAGCCTCCCTGAACATTTAGCACTTCTGCAGCCAACAGGTTGGACATTTCAGTTTGCTTGGTTGCCCCTGATGACGCCCGTTCTTGAACTCAATCCCTAGAGGTTTGTGTGTCTCACCCACCCAGGGTGTATGTATGGCGCAAAAACCACACGCTCACATACATTCACACCATTTCAACCCCCGCCGCCCCCCCCTGTTGGCTTATTTCTAACCGCCAACACTCAACTGTGAAAAACAAACGCGCCACCTTCTCCACCCCTCGCATATTTTTAAGTGATAATTAATTATTAGCAATATTACAGGCTCTCAAACTGTAGGGTAGGTTGGTGCCCCCCCCCCAGTGAGTATGGGGGTAATGTGTTTACAAAACACATGGTATATAGCACAAGAGAAACTAATTATAATGCAATCTTAACTTATCTGCCAAATGTTGAAAGAATTTATGGAAACAAGTCAGGAAAAATCAGGGAAGAAATGGCTCCTTAGAGGATTTCTCCGCCTGCTTACGAAACATGACGCGCTCCCGTGAAGATGCTACACTGTCATTTTGAGAGTCGGGCTCATCGGTCACCTTAAACCAACATGTGACAACAGAATCGGCACCGAAATGACCTCTGACTGGTGTGCGTGCTAACATCCTACATATAGCATGCTGGCTAGCTGTAGCTAGCTGCATTGTTACCTAGCTTGATCTGAACCTGCTGGGTGTTGTTAAAATGCACACAATTAGGGTTAAAAGTCTTTGGAGCTACTGAAAATTGAAGATCTTGTAAGAAGGCCCTCCTATACAGGAAGTGAGCGAAGTTAGCCAAACCGCTAAAGACCTTTTGCTGATGATTTGTGATTATTATGTTTTAGATTCTAGTTACAGGAATTAATCTACAGTACGGCACAGAATAGAAACCAATGCCAAGTTTGGTTTGATAAAAATCTTCATATTTTGGATCAAATTTTCTACAATTGGATCCGATCTGTAGTTTTTACCACAGGTTTACTTTGATGAGAAATCAACACATGGTGTGTTTCAGAATAGTTTTTCCTGCGGTGTTTACAACTATAACTGCATCAGAAAACATTAATTGTTGTCTCTTGTTAGTCTGTTTTAATAAAAGGTCTATAAACCAATGAATTAATGATTGTAAGAGCAACTTCCAATTGGGTGTCTTCAATTTTGGTAGCAGTGCAATGAGTCTGTTTTTACAGTATTGTTTGTGTGTATATTACATTTGTGTTTTTAATTAATCGTATGATGAAACAGTCTCACTGGGATCAAGATGCCTTCTTCAATAGAGACCTGTGCACAAGCAAACCTTTTAATATAAGCAGCATTCAAAATGCTCTAGTTTTTAATATTTAAAAATCTTTTAAATGGAATGAAGTATTTTATTTTCCAAATGTTTTGTAACTGATTCTGCTTGTCAGGAGAGCATTGTATTTAAAACCAGTTTTTCCAACATGCAATGTAAAGTAAAACATTTTAATTAGTGGACATGCACCAGGCAGACGTACACACAGAGATAAAAATGATGCTGGTTCTCTTGTAATATTTTTGGTAAAGCGATTAGAAAGCCAAACTCCCATGAAGTCGGTGTAGTCCTTGAACTCGTACCTTTTTAACGTTATAATATATTCCCGTTGAGGTGGTGTAATAGCTGAAACTGTGACGATAGACGCCATCCACCCAGGTTCACGCTGGTTTGGGAAAATGAGCGCCACCAGCCTATATCCATATCGCAGCATCGAATGATAAAAGCGAGCGACCCGTATGCCATTATTTTTTTATTTTTTTTATGTTTTGGTCTTTTGTAGTCAGTCACAACTCGAAGCCTAACATTTCAGCCAGTGACTGTGTGCTGTGGTGTTGATCTTTATATAAACGCTTCCACATGTAACCGCACCGGAGCCGCACTCACAAAGCTTGTCATCCTTTCACCCGGGGTCAAAGGCCTGCTCCTTCAAATGACCTTAACTGGCTCTCAGACGACCCTGGATCAGCACAGCTGTCTGCGGAGGCTTTGTGAACGCAGCCCCTGGACTATAAATACATATGTGTAAGAGACTTGCAACAGTAATATACAGTATATTATCTCTTTTTCAGTATAGGTTTGGCTAATCCTCAGTATGAGCTGATTGGACTGTAGTGTTTTTTATAATGTGGTTTTTTTTATTTTATTTAAATGTGCTGCAGTGAGTTGTCCACTTTGGTTTATTTTAGGGCTTTTCTACTCGAGGCCAGGATTGAGGTACCAGATAAAACAGATATGTCAGAGGAGCCAGTTAAAGGATCTTTTTTTGTTGTTGTTGTTGTTGTTTTTACCAGATACACTTGTTATTGATCTAATCTCCAGCCAAAGCACCACCTAAGTATCCCACGAAAAGCAGGATTCAGACAGCATTTAATGCTAGATGCTGGTTTGTTTCAATTTTCTATCCAGAGAAACGTTGGTTTTTGGAGATTGTGAAAGGTTTTTTTTTTGGAGTTGTGCCAGAACTTGGCACAGCAAATCCTTCGGGGAAGTCTAGTGCTACTCCTCAATTTCGTAGCACAATGACGTGCGTTTTTGCCTCCTTTTTTTTAATGTGAAAGATATTAACTGATGCGGTTTCATTTCCGGACTTCAGGGTTGGTTTCTATTTGTCCATTTATTTATTTAACTTGAGTGAATTTGATCTCCTCGCAATGAGGATCTGGGCAAAGCGTGCACTTGGAACGTTTTCTGATATTGTGGGAGCCCATTTCTTTAAAATACCTTCAAGCAATATTGACATTAGGCATGTTGTCATCCATTATAAAGTGAAAATGAGCAATTAATCACAAAAGCAACCATGTGTAGTTACAGTCAGCTTCACAGTGAAATGTAGACCTGTTGAAACAAGTTATATGTAACTATGATGTCTATAAAAACATCAATTCAACCACGTTTTGGTGATTTGCAGGTCAAAAAGACATTGAGGTTTAAACTGGGCCAAATCGGTGTTTACAGGGTAATTAACCTAACTGATGAAAATAGCAAAACTAAACCAAGCAGAGAGCAGGTGTCCGTCACATATCTGAGACCGTTCTGAATGCACAGTTGTTGCACACCTTCAAGGCTTTTACCGCATTGGTTTATGATAGAAATCGCCAAGATTTTGAAAAGGTTCGGGATCAGAAGTAGTTCTGTTGTTGTATATAAGAGGAAATGGCTCGCTCAATAGCTGCACTCTGTTGAAGATTACAAACTAAAACTGTAAAAAGGAGTGGATGATGGATGGATGGATGGATTGCTGTTGTTCTCCCTGATTGTTGGATTATTATTATTATTGAAGCAAAAAAGCACATGTGAACAGCTAGAACGTGGATCTACCACATACCTGGGCCAAATTCAACTAGGGGGAAAAAAAAAAATGAAGAGCCATAGATGCAGAGTACTCGGTCCTGAAACGAGGCCAGCATTTTTGGATACAAGCACTTCGTGACCTTTTTTAGCGTCCTAGAATGTAAAGCTGTGACTGTAAACAATCTGACGCTTTGCTTGTCCTGTCGGATGTGCTGGTACAACGCTGGTCCTGTCAAGATTTCCGAACTGGAAATATTTACCCACAATTACCGGATCTGGGAGACAAAATGCGTCGAAGTGTAATATTTTGAGCAGAAGCACCGAAGGCCGGGATTTCAAATGAAGCGTACCTTGTGTATCTATGGCTGCTGGCTAGTGAGAATACTTTGTGTTGAAAATTTGAGAAATGAATCATGTTGTATAGACTTTTGGTAACACAGCCTGTAAAAGTTAAAATACATTTGGGGGTAATGTAACATAAACGATGAAAGAACATACAACTGTGTATTGCACACTAAAACCAACTGTAAGCAAGTATGCATGTAACTATAGACAATAAATGGTGAACAAAACTGTTATCCTGTGCTGTTTTCTGTTGGTCATGAATCTTTTTTTTTCATTTGCATCACATACTTAAGGTTGTGACGCTGATATTGGCTTACCACTGGATCATCATTTCTTTAGGTTCGTCACACTGGTGGGATGAAACTAGTGACCCCAAAAAAGCTTTGTGAGCTCGTTATAGAATTGTACAATTTCTAGGAATCTGGCTGTAAACTTTGTGGGGTTTGTTTGCTCATGATGCCAGTGATTCAAAACCTACATTTTGATTTTTAGTCATGACTATTTGATACTATTTTTTTAATGTTCTTTTTGCTGACACAAGGAGTCACTAATATGGCAAGTTGCCAGATAGTTTAAAAAAAAAAGTGCTATATTAAGAGACGAAACTTCATACTTTGACACTAATTTGTCAATGACTAACACACGGGATGTGATCATTTCCGATAAAAGGCATCAATTTATTCAGCAGTCTCAGTCATCCCATAGCGATGACGTGAATCCAGCGAACATCGCTGCATTTTCTCAGCGTTGTGACATGCCCACCAGTGACAACACGATTCGTTCCAGTGCCGTGCTGCTTCGGGCCTTGGCAGGGTGGAGGAGAGGAGTAATTTTGGGACACAGATGGTGACACAGCAGAGAGAAAAACAGAGAGGTCAGTGGAAAATAAAGAAAATGCACCACAGATACACACATAATGGCGAGAAATGATCTGTTACACAACATGTATTAGATCATTCAGTTAAAAACCTTTTTAAAAATGTCTTCCATCTTTCTTTCCTGCTGGTGCCTACTTTTAGTCTGGATCTAATTTTGGAATCAAAGGCTTCAGATAAGCCTATTTAAATCCAAGACGCACTTGATTTATCTGATGTTGTGAAGGGGATGCAACCAATTTTCAGGATGACTCCTACTCCTATTTAAATGTAATATCCTTTTGAACTCTTTGACAGTATTTGAAATAGCTGCTGACCGTACCATTCTGGGTGAATCCAGTGTCATTTATGCATTGTTGCAATGCCTTCTGCAGATACTGTCCAAAGGACTATGACCTGTTGAAGATTGCCGTGCTGAGAAAACACACCAGCCGTGACCTGTATACCTACCTCAGTGACTTATTTTGGCGGGGAACATGTTGCTAAAGCATTATCCCGATGTGCCGTTTCCAGACGTGAAAGCTGAAAGTCAAAGAGCATGACCCAGAGACCGCTGCAGAGGCCACACTTGTGGGGCGAGTGACAACTCGACTCAAGATCACAGGGAGGTAAAGGTTGATTCGATTTTTAGAGTCCAAGGCTGCACCAGGGTTTCTGGCTTGATCTTTGTTTTTCAGAGGCAAACTATCAAGATGAGCATCAAGTTACTCTTTATGAAAGAGCGACGTGTCCTCTACGTAATTATGATTGTAGAGTTTGTTCCCTTCCGGAATTTGGAACGAAAAGGCAAAATAAAAGAGCCCTGGGGAAGTCCTCGTGTCATGTTACTTCACTTAGGTACGTATGTTATACATTGAATTGCTGCCTATGGTCCGCCATGTCAAAGGCAGCACGATTATTTAACCGAAATCTTTCCTGAAACAATTTCTAAACAAATTTCACACGTCCTCTCCTTCTTTTGTCCATACTAGCGTCGCAGCGAGGTTCCTGTTTCCTGCTACAGAAAGCATGTCTCTCAGAGGCTGAGTCAGTTCCACATATCTAGGGATGTGGTTCCTGCTGTATCCTGTGAGTCCTAGGAAAGCTAGCATTTGCTGGACTGTTTTCGGCTTTCCATGAGAGCCGAAACCATTTGAGTTGTTTTACTTAGAGGGTTCAGTATAGGTGTGTAGTTGCTTTTCACAGATGATCAACCACTCACCACTTTTTAGAAGAGGCTTGGTGGCTGCGCATCTCAAACATTATGGAAATGACATGATGATAAGAGACATGGTTGACTAATTGCAGCAGGTCTCTTGCCAAAAATCCAAACACACTTTTAAGGAAGCTTGTTGGCAGAGCAACAAGGCAGCATGTGGTTGACTGAGAGGTCTGTAGTATGTACTGTAGTTGTGTATTTTGACAGCATTAACCTTGTCATGTGTATTAAATCCCCTTAGATGTGATTGTGAAAGGGATTTTATTTGCATACATATAAGGAATCTATGCCACATTTCTGCTTTTTTTTTTTGTTTTTTTTAAACTAAATAAAGGTTGGATTTTCTATCAAACGTAACTTAGCTCCATCTTCACATAAAGCTCACAGCTGGCAGTCCCTCAGTGGGTCGTCAAGGTATTCTGGGAAATGTAAGGCATCGCGTTACAGTCACTGGGCAACATTTTTAAATAAGTCCTGGAAAGCTTTGAACTTGCCAGATCGATGCTGTGCTAATACTAATGTCTAGTGCACTCCTGAATCATTTCCTGGCCACATGGAGGAAATTATCTTCACACGTTTCAATTAAATGTTCATTAAACTTTTAGATCACGGTGCAGAGGAAAATGGTGTAGAAGGTGCAGGAATAAAATACAATAAAAAATACAATAAAAATCACCATTTTATTGTATTGCTCCTAAACACATGCACGTACACGGAGGTGATTTGCAGCATCCTGCAGCAGATGGTAGAGAGGTGGAGGTGGGGGTGGGAGAGCGACAGTGAGTAGATGGGTGGGTAGAGGAAGATGGAGACAGTGGGGTTGGAAAAAGGAGAGGGGCTTGGCTTCGTGCTTGCTTTGAGAGAGCTGCTGTAATGACGTAAAATAACGTGAGGTGTGTGTGTTTGTGTTTGGGCGGATGCTGCGTCTTTTCCACTCCATCTCCTGTCTTTGCAGTACTTACATCTGGCCACATGATGGAACTCTTCCCCTCCTTGTGGAGACCGCATAGAGGTGAGTTGAACGTCTCTCAGGCACACACACACACACACACACACACACACACACACACACACACACACACACACACACACACACACACACACCC
>JAVQJF010090507.1:0-89830 GCA_036023855.1 Gadopsis marmoratus
TATCAGCTGAGTGCGAGAACAGCTGGGGGTGATCAGCTGATGAAGACGGAAGGAGCGGGACAGAGTAAAAAGGTGTGTGGAGACACACAGTGAGGGGAGGACGAGAGGAGACTGAAAAAAAGACGGAGAAAGTTCAAGAGGGACACGATCGGAAGAAGAAGGATAATTTTTGTGGACGTTTTGCTGTTTTTGTTTTATTTACCGCGTACAGCGGGCAGTGTTAATAACGATTATTATGGTTGAAATATACCTGGTTTTGAGTTGAATCCGACATCCGTGTGTTAATTTCGCACCTCAATCACAGCCGGCATCGGCTGTTGACAGTTTCCACCACACACTCCGTCACAGGTGTAACAGAAAGAACACAAAAATCTCTATTTGTCTGTGTTCGGTTTACTCTAAGTGGTCATGGCTTATACCAGAGTTTGTCTCGTTTGCTTCATTTTCTGCATTAAATCGTTTTTCGACCTCCATTTATGCATCTCATACGTACAGTATATCTATAGTTTTAGCTGACAGCAGAATAATATAATATTTGAACCATGTATCTGAAGTGATCCAGATTTGTATTCCCAAAATAATTAGGTCTAAACTCGGGTGCATTACCACCACCGTCTGGGATGGATTTGCCTCTAGTACAGGAAACGAAAGAAGCATGCAATCAGATTTCTGACCTCTAACAGAGACATGTGGGTAGGTGTAAACTAAGTGAATTGAATCACATTCAGATATATTTAAGTGTAAATATGGCCTTAACAGGACTGCAGTCTCTTGGGGTTTTGAATTCCACACAGCATCACATTAACGAGGGAAGCATGGCGGGCGTGCTCGTTATCATTCACATTTCCCACTTCACGGGGGCCCTGAACTGCTCACCTCCACACTGGACGCAGACCTTTGCACAATATTTCTAAAAACTAGCTCTATGAACTGTCGTATGGCTACAGACCCGTACTCCCGACCAACGCATTCATTAAGCACACTCGGGTCTGCTTAAAGTCCGATTTGGAGCAGATTTCCCAAGACAGCCGGACCCCATGCACGTGATCAAGGTCAATACGCACACACGTGCAGGCAGTGTGACTAACACCTCCGTCTCCTCAGAGCGCCCCGATGGGAAAATGTCTTTTATGAGTTTTAAGGTGATTACTTTCTCTCAATTGCGCCAGCCGTGGAAATCCCTGTTCTCCGTTTGCACTCGTGTGATGGCCGGTGTGAAGCAAATTGGTTTCGAGGCGGATCACATCAGAGACATTACGATACATTCAAATCTGACACACTCCTTGTAACAAAGGCAAATGCATCCCCGTTGCTGAGATTTAGCGAGAGAAGAGAATACTTTTCTGCACCTGGCCATTTTTCCACTCTTTTTTTTTTTCTTTTTCCAGCGAAGCAGTTCGTTACCGCGACCTTACCATGAAAAATACCAACTCTTCTCTTTGGGCACTCAATATTAAGTGTCAGCTGAAAAGATCTTAAAACACCAAAAGCCGTGATCTGCATCACGTAAATACAGTGATGCATTTCACTGTATGCATGCGCAGCATTAGGTCTGAACTCTGGTGCAATCAGCCCAGAACCATATGTTCACAAATTTATTGAGTACCCTGACAAGTTTATATCACGTAATTTCACCCATACCCATCGGAAGACTCATAAAACAGTATTGACAATGGCCAATCGATGTGGCCAGTATGTAGTTAGGGCTATAGGAGAAAAGATTGCCACTTTTAAAATGACTGGTTCAAAGAATGCGCCACTCCTGTAACATTGTCAGACTCGCGATGGAGATTTTCAAAAAACTAACAAACCAAAGGATAAAAATTTATGGAACAGAGAGTTACCCGTTCTTAATTTATTCCACGTATTCTTCTTCCTTGTCAAAAGCTGTCACAATGCGACAGTTTGGCGAGAGATGTGGAACGTAGCCTCGAGCGTCTAGCCTCAAGCTAAGATGAGGAGCAGGCAACAGAGGTCTGGGAAGCTCACCTCCGTCTAACCTCCAAACCCCCAGATTTTTTTAATTTCTAACTTTTAGTCTTCAGCCCCAACCCACGCTGACTCAAGTGATGTCACTGGAGGAAAATCTGTCCGATTTTGCCCCTTGTTCCCTCATTAGTCCCTTGTCTATTCATACCGGTTCCTATCTTTGGTTTGTTGTCGGTTCATTTCGGGGTTTGCACTCTGTTAATGTTACCGTTCATACTACTGCTTGGACTGCGAGCCCTGTCGTTACGTTTTCGTGTTCCTGGATTCTTGGGGTGCAGGAACAGCTATGGCCTCGGAACCAAAACCAGATCGAGTTTTTGAGTTTCAACAACACTCTGCGGGACTGGTTTTTGTGCATACAAAATGTCCTATACGTTACTTGTATGTTAAAGGGTTCCGAGATGAAAAGTCAGTTTTCAGACGTGATAATCGTGAGTACCAAAAGCCCTGCTGAAGGGCAGTCGGGCAGATAACGGGAGAACCAGTGGACCCTTTGTGTTCACACGTCTGTTCCTGGCAAAACTTCATCACGGCAATTGCCTCCTATTTACTTTGATCTACCTCGACTGTGACAACCGGGGATTAACGGATAGTCAGGGATACGATGTCATAGAGGATTTAGGGATAGATTTTTGATTTACTAGCGCTCGTCCCGTTTGTTTCTGGATGAGACATGCAGGAGTTGACCTCGAAAAAACTATTGGATTTGGGTATCCTAGCAACGACTGGAAAATGGAGCAGTAATTGTGTAAAAGGCAGCGACAGACAAGTCTATCACAACAAGTACAGTTGTACCTATCTTTCCTGTGTCCTCCAAGGAATACCAAGACGTATTTTCATTCACAGCTGAAAATCATATTTGAGATCCATAATATCCAATATTCTGTCTAGAAATATTTCTCCATTTGGCAGAGCACATCCACACAGATAAAGTGCATTTATTATTGCAGATGGCCTTTTAGTGCATAGCTGCTGTGTATGCAAGTGTTCCATAACTTCTCTCTATGTGGCCTTTGTGTGAACTAGCTAATCAGCCTAAAACCATTTGCTTATGAAAAAGGCACCAGATCTGAAAGCTTGCCCTGGATTTGCGAGGTCAACAGTGGTGAGCCTAGTCAAAACAACAGACATGTTCGAGCATGCCGGCCCTCTGAGTCAGGCCCTCCTTTTTAATCTGGCGCCTACATGGCGTCGAACTCAGCAATTCTAAAGGGCCAAATCCCAAGATCGAAGAGCTTTATCTCCAGATTTCCAGGCAAAAGTTCCAGCAAATCCTTTGCTCTCCCTCCCCTGCGCCTCAGATTCTCTTTCGTTTTCCTCTCCGCGATTACTGAAAATAATAGCCTTCGTTCAGTGATCCAGTAGTAACCGTTTCTCATCATGTGGTATTTTAATGCATGGAAAAGAAAGTGTATGCAACAAAGGGCTTTATGTACATTAAATCATTGAGGGGGAAGGGTGTATATTATAATAAATAGATTACATAATCCAGTAAGTGGTCTTGAACTCTATGGGTTACATTCGGCTAAGATACAGGGTTGTTTCTTTGTTTCCACTTCAACCTTTTTGCTATCCCATCTACTGTTTGCCCACTCATTCAATTCACAAAGCAACATGTACTGTTTAACTGCAAATAGTTTACTGTGTGAATAGTAGGCTATTACTTCGACAGCAGTGTGCCGTTTGTAACAGTATTTGTTCTCATCTTCCCTCTCACTCACTCGGCTTTCTACACAACCGGTAATACGCTGCGTAAGTGAATAACAGTGAAGATGTCAACCTCCATACCTTTCTTTTTTTTTCTCTCCAAACACTTTGGAGATACCCGTAATCCCCACAGACATGAATGGCAATGTCACCAATCATAAGCAGCAGCAAATAGCCAATCAAATTCCTCACTGGTGTGAGACAGAGATAACACAGGGAACATCTTTCTTCCTTTTTATGTCACAGCGTGACTGAAGGAGGAGGAAAGAAGAGTGACAACTGGAAATTACTGATAGAACTTTGCTGATGTCAGATGTCTCCAATTATTGATTACATTTCAAATGGTGACACGGACACATTCCCAGTAAAGAAATGAAAAAATGTAATTAAATTCAGACATAAATATGAAAATAGGTATGACAGTCGTGTATTTAGTGATGGCAGAAACTAGAGTCAAGGAATTGCCGCTTTTGTTTTTGAAGTATCACAAGTCAAAGCCTGTGTGCATCCTGTGTAAAATAAGTAAAAATTGCATAAAGCTTTCAGCGGTGATTTTATAAATGCATTAAAGTCATCACCAGGCACCAGGAAGGTGGGAATATGTATAATTATCAAATTGAAATTAATTTGATTAATTGAATTATAAGTAAGCATCACTGAAAAGTCATACAGCCTATTTATTTGAAATAAATAAATAAAATGAATTGAAGGGGATATAAATTATAAATAATTTTGATGTTACATTACCCGCAAAAACAGATACTCATAAATGCAAACATAATTGTAATTTGGGTCTGAAATTAATGCAAAATCATTGCTTTCATTAATATTTTTTGCAACGCTGTGTTACTACGCACACATACATTAGTACTGTATGTGCTGCACAAATGTACATTTTCACATTCCAAATATACATATATATTACATCTCATACATGAAATATATTTCTCATTTATAATAAAAGCACATGACTGTTTAACATTACAGGAATATTTGCAAGGAAACTATCTCATTAAGCTTCCACATGCTGCTTCCTCGCGGCTTTATATTTGTAAGTTTAGAATTGGAGTGCAGAATTGGACACACACAAACAAACACGCTCACACAAAAGACAATTAAAGCAAAGGGACATGACGAGAGGCTGAGACAGAACGTGAAAAGGCTGCGGGAACAAAAAGCGTCGCACATGGACGATGGCGGGGAGGAGACCAAATTTCAAGTCAGGTGGTTGGAGAAAGTGAAAAGCAAACGTGGGGGGGTGAGGGGTGGGGGGTGAGTGAGACAGAAGGAACAACAGGCTGGTTGTTAGTAGCCCACAGTAGTGCCAGTTTCCCCTGCGCCTCCACCAGCAGCAGCGAGAACATATTACATCATTAGTAGTGCATCATTCCGTGCCGAGGCTGATTTCGCCCTCCTTCATCTCCCCCTCTACGCACTCACAAACACATTTTTCCCCCCCGTTTCTCTCCTTTTTTTACTGCACTTTCTCGCCCCCCTCCCCTCCCCTCCCCTCCCCTAGATCTTTCCTTCCAGACAGTCAGATAAACTTGGAGTTGAGCTGCAGCTGAGTTACTGAGTGCATGTGTGTTGGAGAGAAACTGCACTTTTGGTTTGTTAAACTGTTTGAAGATATGAACTTGTGTACGTGCACAGATGCGTCTGTGATGTCGCCCGTCAACGCGTTTTGGAAACGCTGCATGTTGCACGACTCTGACATCATTCTCCCTCAGTTCCATGTGTGTGCATGCATGTGCGAGTGTGCGTCTATTCCAGCGGTGAGATGAATTAATTAAGCGCAAGTGCTGTGCTCGAGTACAAATGTGAGGTATCTGTACTTTGCTTTAGCATTTCTGTCACTACACTTCAGAGGGAAATAGCGTTTTTTTTACTCCGCTGCAATCATTTGACAGCTGTAGCTGCTAGTTGCAAATCTGACGTGCAAAAGATATGAACCTCTAAAACAAGATAAATGTAACAGAGCAAACTTCCCATATGTATACGTATATAAAAACTAGGCCATTAAACGATGAATCAATTAAGCAGTTAGTGGATTTGTCAATTATCCAAAAGATTATTTGAGCTTTGAGTTACAGAATAATTGGATTAACAAAATAAAGAAAATACCCATCAGATACATAAAAAAACCAGGTATATTTCTCTGCAGTGGGTATTTTGACTTTTGATTCTGTACTTCTAGTTAACATGGTCAGTGCAGGACTTTTACACCCCACCCACCCCTCCACAGCCATCCCATGTAATCAGTGGGAGTGGAACCATCAGTGATGTCAGTCAGTCAGAGAAACAGCAAGAGCAGCGGGGGTTTGAAGTGGGATCCCTGCAGAACACTGCTCCGTTAGCGTCAGGCTTCAGGGCTGCAATCTCTGCAAACAGTGCGCTTTTTTCAGCATTACGGTTTGTTTTTGCAACATACTGTAGGGTCAGAAAGAACACAATGTACTGTCAGCATCCTGAAGAAGCCTTTGTAAGTATTTATTTATTAGCTTAAAGTTTTGTATGTAACCGTGTAGGTCAGTTGGGAACACATGGGAAGAACACCCACTTAACTTCCCTTGGACTTGCCCCCAAGCCAACACACAAGAAACCCTGAACTTTTTATCCGCTTTTTATCTCCTTAAAAATATTGCTAGATTGCGACCACTTCTCTCCCTGAGTGACACAGAGAGACTATTGCACGCTTTTACGTCAAGCAGGCTGGACTACTGTATCGTGCTCCTGCTCCACCCAAAACCAGTATGAATCGGCTGCAGCGGATTCAGAACTAAGTCAACCGGGGAGCTGAAGACATGAAAGCAACAGAACAGAGACCATCCCCACACACAACACACACCATAGACAATGACGCCACAGAGAACCAAGTAACCGAACACACTTAAATACACAGGACACTAACGAGGGGATGGACCACAGGTGAACACGGGGCAACAGGTGAAAACACTCCAACAATCAGGGAAACACGAGGGAGGCAGAGACGGGACGCAAACTCAAACACAAGAGAACTAAGGCCAGAAATTACACAAATCAGAAACCACGAGACAAGCAACAGAAAACGGGGAAACAACCATTCGCACAGACATGCGTGACGTGGACATTAATAAAACATAAAACCTCTTCAGCCTGGTCTTTGATTAAGAATGTTTTATAGACATCACCCACTTTATTTTACTCAACTACTTTTATGTATTTATGTGGTAAAATCTTATTCCATTTGATTTTCTGTTATTTTATTATGATTCATTTATTGTTTGATTTTTTATTTATATGTTTTGTCCTTTTCATCTACTTGATCTAGTTTTTAGTCTAGCTTAGAATCCATTGTATGACATTTTCATCACTTTTATTTTCATGCATGGATTGGTCTCTAATTCCTAAATTGCTTTGTTTGTTTCTGTTGTTTTTATGGTCTCCACATGTTGTCTTGTTATCTTACAATATATTGAACTGCACTTACCTGTATGAAAGCTGCTTTATTGTATATTTTATACAAATAAAGTTTGATTTCATTTAACATCCACCAGTTGAACCACTGTGAGTTTCATGCTGTATCTTAGCTCACTCATTGGCTGGTGTGACGACCCCAGCATTCTCTGATTTGTTTAAGGGCATCCGGGTTCAATGCTTCATGCATCTTAATCTCATGAAAATATTGAGATGAGTCAGTAGGAGAATCTCCAAAATAGTGACAAATGTCACTTTAAAAAAGTGTCAATCACCTAATCTGCAGTAGATTAAAAAAAACATCTAAAAATCGAAATAAAGAATAGCCCATGTCTAAACATAAGAACTGAAACTCTGTGTGTAGAGAAACACGTCATCTCTGCAGTTCCCACAGCCCAGAATCACTTGCATCAGGGCGATGAGAACATGCAATCAGAGTCAGAAGTTCAATCTGTCAGCGATTAAGAAAAAACGGGCTCCTTTCCTTCTCGCTGCTCGGGCCTTCAATCAATTTGCATAATGTGAACATGATCTAACGTGTTTGTGACTTGATTCCAAATCAGGGGCAACAATAACAGCAAAATGAATCAGAAAAAAAAAAAAAGAGACTGAATCAGCGCCAATATGAAGAAGCTGCATTTAGCCATTCTCATTGGTGCGTAGAGCCTCCAGTTAAATTCTCATGTGAGCGTTTAGACTTAAATCTAATGAAGCGCTGCACTGGAAGTTATTTGTTTTAAACAAATTGTCACCCAGTGTAAAATCCTTGCATATTTTGTCGTCTCTGCGCGCTGATCATGTTGGACAATACTGAGCTGGTTTTTGCCTGCTGGCTGCACCCCAGGAGATAAATAGTTACGCTAAGCTTCAGTCAGAGTAGCATAATGCACTAGCTGGCTATGTTATTAATGGTAGGTGACAAAGAGGTCACCTGAGTGTTAAAAAGCAAGGGTTCGTCAACATGTTAAGCGATGAAATGTGATTGTAGCAGACTAAACTACGCATGACAGGACATTTTGAACTTTCATCGCTCAGTATTCAATCAGTGCTTTTTGCATGGCCATTGTAAGGGTTAGCTGGATGCATGTGTTGCAGGGGCATGACGCAAAATAACTGTTTATTTCACAAACACATCTATCTATTTTTGTTTCTGGATCTGGATTTTGAAACTGCCTAAATGAATACTGCTACTAATTGTCTCCATGTGCATGAGTTTAGCTGCTCACAAAATAGGAAAGAAATGAAACAATATTTGGAGCATGCAATACAGGTCTAGTATCCCCCCCCCCCCACTCGCAAAAAGTGCATAAGAAGAAAGCTATTGTTAAAAAAATGTGCCCATGCTCATTTTTTCTCATTAATAGCTAAATACAGACTCTTATGAGTTGAGTATAATGTCTAAATCTGAGCTTTTTTTTTTCTTAGGAGAGAAAGTGTAACTTACGCTGGCGACCTGTCACTTGAAGCAGCAGTTTAAAATGCAGCCAGTGCCTTTCTGTTATTTTTTTAACAGACGCACGGATGAAATGGAAATCCTGTATCCCCGAGGTTTTACTCGTTTTGTGCCATTACAAAGGGAAACAGCATACCATAGCCATACATCCCCTCGCCACTAACCAAACCTGACGCCTCACGCCGCCGAACATCTCACCCACGTCACCAGAGAGAAAACTCCAACTTTTTTCTATCACATTTAGTACAAGAGCCCTTTTATCTCACAGCAGAAAATAACAAAAATAGAAATCCTGAAGGCGATCCTACTGTGGTGGCTTGTTGTTGTTGTTTTATTAACACAATTGCTTCTAACTCTCACTCAAATGTCACCCAATCAAGTCCAGTTACTCGCAGCTTTTTCATTAGCGGGCAGAAAAAAAAAAAAAAAGCCAAAAACGGAAAATCCCCTCCAGGGTTGTTTGTCTTTGTGATTCCAAAACTAGCGGCAGCCCAAGTTCGGAATTACAACCACCAGTGAATGCTTGGATGTTAATTAAAGAATGCAAATTTCATGTTTCTGGTCCAAGGCTGACACACACTCGAGGCCCAGAGGTCCATGAGAGGGGGAACACACACACACATGCAAACACCAAAAGACACACAAAGTTTTGAAGCCTTATATCCATGAAAATATGTGCACGTGCACACACATGCACACACAACTGAAGGTTCTAATCAGTCTCTCTCATCCCCTTTGTTCTAAAAGATAGAGATAAGACAGTCAGCGAAGCAAATGACCTTATGGGGGTAAAACTCAGGAAGCTGATTATGCAGACGTTACATGTTCATAAATATGTTTAC
The DNA here is from genome assembly GCA_036023855.1 of Gadopsis marmoratus. NCBI lineage: Eukaryota > Metazoa > Chordata > Actinopteri > Centrarchiformes > Percichthyidae > Gadopsis > Gadopsis marmoratus. The sequence goes on from JAVQJF010090507.1 coordinate 9,448, forward strand.
CAATATGCAAAGGGTAGGCATAAAGTGGGTCAGAACTTTTGGGAAAGTTTGTGAAGGGGAACATATGAATGCAAAGTTCGTGTGGGAACGCCCACGCAGACAGGAAGACAGAATGTAAGACACATAAACACACACTTCTTTACTTTTGCAGTGAGCTCTATGGGTACTGTAACCCAGACGCACTGATTTTATTTTCTTAAAACTGTGGAAAAACTAAGTTTCACTTTGGATTTTGAACAGACTGACAGCATCTTGAGCCTCTGCATCGTCTACAGATACCGTATAGTCTTAATCCATGTGTTTAGGTAGATAAGAATTGCAGAGGTGTCAAGTAGACCTGTTTATTTCCCTGCAACTGCAAATTCTTGCAGCAAAGACTGCCCTCTACACCCCGTGGGAGCTAAAATATCAGATAGTGTATGTCATGATTAGGTTTGAACCAAAATAGACACAGCATATGCAGCCAGTGGTGGTACCAAAATCTTAAGCTGGCATCTTCAGACTATAATGCCTAAAATTTCAAATATTCTGGGCTTCTGCCACAACGGAAACCCCTCGCAAACTGCATTGCACACTGAGATTCCTGCCTCATTCCAGACTAATGTTAGCAGCCCTGTGTGGCTGAGGGAGGTGCTGTATCTCAGATTCAACCTGTTTGATGGGGGGTAAATCTGATAAATATATACAGATCAATAGAATGTAAGTAAATATACTTTCATTGCAGAAGAAGCCTTTGGTCACACAGGAATTAACATTATAACAAAACCATGATGTATAGCGATGAAGTATAGCATGTAGGCTTATTAAGTCTGTAAATACAGTACAAGCTAACATTAGACTAGCCTAAATACCATAGCTTCTAATATGCATGTTACGTATGACAAAAGCACAAGAGGCCACTTATATGACACGGTGTTTGAACCCTCACTTTCTTACACACATACACACACCTGACAGCTCTGAATCATGTGGCTGGGGCTCTTTGGCATGTGGCATGATTGCTTTGGTATCAGACACAAAAAATTGGGCATCGGTGCATTGCAGTGTGTGTGTGTGTGTGTGTGTGTGTGTGCGGGTCCTCTGTACAGTCGACACGTTCCATTTCTCTCTCTTCTTTTGGTCTCATGATACGTCACTGGATCCAAACAGCACCCGTCTTTTGATACCTGCGTTCGTGAAGACGTGCGCCTTAGCCAGCCTGCTGGAAAAAGCACCGGAGTCTCTTTCTTATTCTAATGAAGGAGGCAGAAGAATAATTGTCCAAAATTGTCTTTGTTAGAAGAAACCGAAATCAACAACATGAGTTAAAACGTGAACAAAATGTTTTTGGACATAGAGACTTTCTGATAAAGGCCTTCAAAGCCCACTGGTTATATTGTCTGACGTATCTCCCAGGGACTAAGAATAAAAACGTCGCCCCTCAATTGGATATGGAAATGAGAGGAAAATGAGAGGCTATCGTGGATCAGACCTCATTGTCCTCAATCTTTGACGAGAGGAAAGAAAAGGAATCAGAAAATGAAAATGGCAGATTCCAACAGAGAGACCAATGGGTAGGAGAGCCTACACGACCCCCCCCCCCAGGCAGGGCAGTATTATCTGGAAATGGATCTCCAAATATATACACTTAAATATTAAACCTCTTTGTATCTCCTTCATTCAAGATACCCATGTTCTTAATAAACTTGATGAGGTCTAGTCCTGCTTCATGGTAACAAAGGATGCAGAAGCGTTACCAACATAGACCACAATGAAGGCCTATAGGAAATAAACCACCTACCAATGTCATATTTGAATGGAACAGACGGGCACAAGCCTCCGTATGTCTGTGAGCTGCCGCTTCAACGCCACCGTGAGCTTCAGCAGGTGTGCGTCGCGTCCCTCAGCACTCCCTTAAGAGTGTTGAGACGTGCACATCGGAGTTGAACTCTCCCTGCCTTTGGAAAGTAAAATTTCAGCAGTAATTTCCATGCACATGCCGCTAAATCCTTGGGAAACACCAAACATTATTGCACTTTTTTTTTCTCATTCACTCTAGCATAGTGTTGAATTGTAGTCATGGCTCTGTGTGTGTGTGTGTGTGTGTGTGTGTGTGTGTGTGTGTGTGTGTTTGGTTTGGGTTCAGAATTGCTTGGGCCTACTGAGAGATACTTTCTGAGTATGCATGGTCTCGTTTTTGCTGCGCTTACATTTTTCTTTTAGAGGAGTCAGAGCAAAGTATATGCAGAGCCTGTGGAGATACAATTTCATTTCAATCGCATAATGGGTCAAAATGCATTTTCCTCTCTCGCTTTCTCTGTTTATGTATCATAACTGTGATATCAATCATCCATACATGTGGGGGGAAAAAAAGCAAGGATCAATGTATACGGAGATGTATGCATGCCTACGTCTCCATGAATACACCATGAACACCACACACATGACAACACATCGGACTGTACACGCACAAATACGGACTCAGAACTGCACGTGCACGAGCAAAGGCAGCACAACCTCACGACAATGCTTTTAATTCAGTAGTAAAGGAAAACAAATCACCTCATCCACTTTCGACAAGCTAATGGGTTGTGTTTCCCAGCTCGGTGCCCTGCAGGCCAGAGTAACAGCGTTCACGCTCATTTTTCCACCAGATACATTTCTCTTTCCAAATGCTAGAGAGTTTGTAAGACACAGCAAGCCTGTTGGCATGGGCGTTTAAAGGCGCAATCTGTCCTCAGACAAAGAACAAAATGATATATTAGTTCCTCTGACTGAGAGCTGAGGGAGGGATTTGGTAGAGCTGTTGCCTAAACTAGACTTCAAAAGCTGAACAGAATATGACACGATTGCATAAATTGCACTGCATCTGCAGTATGTTGTTTTCTTTGTTTTTGAAATGAAATTGAGCAATGTGTTAAATTTGCTCAGGGGATACGTTTATGTAACTGCAGCAACAGACTTTCTAAATCATTTTTACCTCCGTGATAGGTAGTACTTCTTTTTCAGTTTGTTTGGCTGTAAGCAAGAGAACCCAAATAAAGGTAAGATACAAAGTATCCAAAGGTCCGACGGTACTGACCGTTTCCCTGAATCTCCACGATGTTAATCCCTCCATCTGGTCCTCCTGGAGGGTTAAAAAAAAAGCACCCAGAGTTATTTTGTGTGAGCCCGGTGTGGGTGGATCTCTTGCACCATCTGCCATGCACCTCGTAAAACTGCTTCCTGTCAAAGAACTCCATAATATCATGACAAATGTGTCAAAAGTCACACATCATTTATATGTGACGGTTATCTTCTGAACTTGAATAAACTGCTTGGATTGCACGGCTCGTTTCTCCGACACCAAAAGGTGATCTGAGCTCTGCCACAGTATTCTCTGCGTGAATCAGCCCAGTGAGCGTGAAGGACAGCGGGCCAAACGCAACTGTCTGTGAAGACAACATTCTGTGAGTTTATGACCCTTGACCTTCACTCTGTCTCTCCAGGCATGGGGCCCGATGCTCGTGGTGCACTCTTGGATGTGCGAAGGCGTTAATGACTCTTGACTGTACGGTTTGGCTGTGTCAGCCCGACCAGCTGTGTGTTAATCGCACTGCTTGTGTGCTCGTGTGCGCGCACGCCTGCGTGTACCTGTTTTACGGGGGAAAAGTGAGGTCGAGGCAGGGAGATGAGAGTGTGTGTCTATAATGTGTGTCTTTAATCCTCGCCTGCTTAATTATAAATCTCTCTCCAACTGTCATGGGCCCCTTGCTTGTGTCCCAAGAGTTTCTGTTAATATTTCATGTCACCGTCTTGTCCCCCAAGCAAAATGGCCAACCAGCAATTAGGCCCTTCTGCAGACGAGCCTTTCAGGGGTGAGTAACTCTCTCTGGATATGAGGACCTGTTTACTAGCAGAGAAACAGTAGAGCGCTTTTACAAAAGAGCCTCGTCTAGGAAACGTATTTCCTGAATAATTATTTAATTGTTTTGTTATTTCTTGCAAATGGAGCACACATAGATAAACTCAGTAGCTAAACTGAAAGGAACAAAATGGCGCTATGAATGACTACCCTGGATGCAATTCAGTGCTTCTGACAAAAAAAAGTGGGGCGATTAAATGAAACCCACGCACACACACCGCACAATCGTGGCCATTTGTAATGGATTCGTTTTGGTGCAGCCATTTTGCAGGGGTCACCACATCTCAGCAGTGCATCTGCCCTTTACCGACTTCATATTTTCGTGCAGATGAGTAATTTTTGGAAACATGATTAATTCATCCTCATCTAACCACTCACAACAGCGTCGGATAGATTACTAGAACAGCGGGAGAGGTAGATGGAGGGACGAAGACAGGGAGAATGATGAGGAGGGAAAAGTGAATCGGCAAGGACGGGAGGGAGAAAGCAGGAGAGGGAGCAGCGGATATTAGCGCGAGAGCGATAAGGGAAGCTTGAAATGAAGAGGACATAACAAACTCTGTGCACACAAACATACACCCACGTACAAACAAACAATTCCACTTTACTCGGCTGTACTCGACAAATCAATACTCATCTTTTCCTCTCTCAGCAAAACCAAACCTCAGTACATTCCCTTGGCAAACAGGGAGCCGGACTGCGCCGAGCTCCAAGGGGACAGACGCCACCACAGTGACCCCTCCGAGTCCTTAACAGCACAAATGTGACCTTTAGCTTCCTTCAGAGAGGCAGTCGTTCTTCCCTTATCGGACTGCCCGGGTGCCTCTCCCCCTATCTCTCGTGTCAGACAGCTATAGTGACCTTTATTTAAGCCAGCATGGGGATGTAGTCTTCTCGAGTCTTAGGGGGAACTTGAGACGACTACCTCCTTCTGTCGCTGCCCGTTGCCCGAGACCAAACTGTTTAAACTTTTTAGTTTTCTCCAAGTCAGGGATACATCAAAACTCACTTACTTACTTCTTCAGGTTCAAGTATTTGGGGGGGAAAACAAAAGTAAACTTAGATGTTAAAGAGCGTAACTTTAATAGGAAACTGAGTCCTGCTAGACAGAATGGCTCTGCTGTGACACTTAAAGGAAGAATCTTGTTAGTATTTCGGTGCATGTCCCAGTGCGCGGGGATCATAAGGACGGCGTTCATCATTTTTGTGTTTTTTTTTGTTTTGCGGCTTCACTGTTTCTGCACCCGCGTCTCACGGGCAATGATCCACGAGGTCAAGCATGCAGCTCAGTGGAGCGACTTGATTATTCCCTGGTATGAGATTGTTCCCCTTGCAGTGGGATCACTAGATTATCAGTCGTGAATGACAGCGGGGGAGACGTTGCCTTTTTTTTTGGTTGCAAAAACTACAGCATTCTCACTAGGAAAAATTGCCCCTGAAAGCAGTCTCAAATTGTGTTTTCCACTAGGTTTTCAACATAAACTACATGTAGTAAAGCACAGTAAGCTGAGATCTGCTACATGAGGAAAAAGCTCCACGAGTATGGCCCTTTCAGCTGAGACGCTCCAACATCTTTATTGAGTAAAAAGAAAGGCTATTTTTATCTAGCTTATTCGATTCAATTTGCTCAAAGAGCCTGTATATTAACTAGAAATTGCTTAGCAACATAGCTAGTTTTGTAGCTAATGTAATGGTAAAAACTTGTGCATGAGGATCCAATTTGAAACTCGCAGCAAACGAATAGCGCCCTTGTCAGCGAGGTCTTTTTTTCCCCCCTTCCCCATCTTCCTTGAGAATATTTCCAGAGCCTCGTGCATACCATGCAATTGCGTTTTCGGAATGAAATCAACGCTGCCTTCTATTCAGACATGCATACAGCGCTTGACACCTTTTTCTAACCTCGCAGCACTTATCATTGTTTCATCATTATGTAAAAAAAATAAAAAATCTCATTATGTTTTACAATCCCCTCGTCTTTATCCGTGGGGCTGTGATGCAAATTCCTCAAATGTTGGCTTCATCATGTATGCTCACCACCCCCAGGTACCAGGAATTAATGAGCATTTCTGTGCTGCACCTGAGCATCATCATGCAGCCTAGTGGAGCGGCCAATTTCCCTCCAACTGGCACTGCCCTCCTAGTTAGCTGCTAAACCCCCTAAGGCAGTGAAGGATTGTTTTCAGCGGTTAATTGACAAGATCCTGGTGGTATTCCACACACACACACATCCACCGGCTGAGGGGTGCCTTTGCGTGCCGTCCATGCAGGAATGCCACTTCACGCAGCCGTGTCATGCGTGGCACTATGACCTTCCTGCTGAGGCCATTTGTTCTAAATGAAAGGTTGTGCTACTCACCAGCACAAGCCTTGTTTATTGAGTTAATTATACACATCTAGTGGCTATCTTTAATATGCTTTTCCAATTACAGGCGTTGTCAAGTCGTGTGCTGTGCCCGAACATGCCAATGAGTCAACCTCGATTGGCTGTTAATGAGCAAATATTACAGTATATGATGTTAATGTCTCATGCAAACTCCTCAAAAGTCAAGACAAATAAACGTGTCTGCTTTCCACAGCAATAACCGTGCATTATTTTAAAGGCAGGGAATTTTGCATAGTTTTATAGATGTTAAGGTCATAAAATGTGTTCAGCATATACTGTACACTGTAAGAAAAAATAAAAAGGTGCCCAAAATTGGAATTAAGAGCTTTTCATGCAGCAGCAGCGGTGAGTAAGTATTACTGAGTCGAGAGGAGGAAGGAGAGGAAATGGCCCTGAACAAAATGGGCCGCCGTCTGCTTGACGCTGTGTCTGTCTTTGGGTTTGTGGCGGAGTGACAAAAAGCCTGAGGGGAAAGTGATTCCGAGACTCTGACTTTGCCAACAGGCATCTAATCCACACACAAAGCTCAGCTGACCTGAAGCTGACTGTCTGCAGCATTCGCAACTCGCACACACATGAAGACACCTAAATCCATATGCAACATTTGTGTCTTACACAAACAAGTACACACTCACTCCCACAAGCGGCACTCGCAGTCACGCAAACTGTCTCTTTCGGCACAATCGATGTATAATATAGCAACCGCACTACAGTGTGAAAACAAAGTAACTTAAGGTTGACAGCAGGGTCTGGATTATTATGTGCCAGCCGAAAAAAATAAAAATCATTATCAAGACTGCTGCTTTCAACACCGAGGATGATGCTCTGCAACTGAACTAGCTTTCACAAGTGTGATATAGTCAAATGTGCAGAGAATCATCTGCGAACACTTGTGTCTTAAATGAGGAGGGGAGCTCAAGTAGGCTACACAGGCCAACTCCAATCTCACATCTAGAGAGCCTTTTTGTGTCTCCAAGACAACTTGGCATGGACATTCACTCAAAGACGTAACTTCTCAGTCTTGATAGCCACATCTGGTTGGCAACAGCCCGTCGAGGGGGAAAAGAAACAAAGATTCAGAGGTAGAGAGCTTGAAATTAAGGCAATTTAGGCACTTTAGTTGAGATCAAGTAGGGTCACGGTATCCTTAGCTTGCACCTGAGTGGAAACACAGGAGAGGCTGTAGCATGTATGATAATGTAGCTACACCTGTCTCAAACAAAGGATGTCTGGAAAAACTCCCATCACCTTGCTAAACCGGAGTCAACATATTGATTGGCTCGGAGACTAACAAAAGGATTGTTGCTCATTCCCAAGACAGAACTCCCCTCGATTGTTTTCCTGTCCAAGCGGTCCAAGTTTCCACTGTATTACGCCTGTATTTGTGTTTCATTGATTGAAAGCCTCTAATTGGACACATTCGGGACATTCTGTGTTCTTGTCTGAAACCCTTCACAACGTGTTTGTGGAGATTTCCGAACTCCGCCAACATATGCTACACATCCGAGCATTTTGATGTAGCGTTCACAGTCAGTTGAGCAATTTGGGCCTTTCTTTTTCCTCGAGCAAGCCGGTTGTTATTCCTGCAACAGTAACCACGGGCGCTGGTGCCACGCAGGCTCGGCAGCGGTGAAATCTGCCTGGCTCGAATGATGACAACAGCCTGCAGCATCACAGCCTCGCTCAGCTCTCTCCCCGTCTGCCTTCCTCCCCGTCCCTGTTTCTCTTACCTACGCACCTTGTTCTGCTCCACACTCAGGAGACATAATCTCTGCAAATTCGCTCATACGCTCCCCTCTATGTCATCAGCACTCTAATGGTGCTGTTACCGTTCGCCTCACACGCCGGATGACTCCTCCGTGGATGTAATTCCACCTCAAAGGAGAGAAAAAAAGAATTCTAAAATATTATTACCCTGATCCCTCAGGTGACAAAGAATGTTGGAAATGTCATTTCTATTCAGAATATGCATATGATTTCTGGCCCAGATCATAATCTGCATGTGAAGAATATTCATACGGTATATGATTGCATTTACAGATGGCAGCACGGCCTGGCAACAAGATAGATTGCTGTGTCACTCATCAAGCCAATTTAAAAGCATACAGCTGAAGTAGACAAAAGGATTTTTTATGACCTTGAGCAAAGAGTTGAACTGACACCAACCCCCCCTCCTCCCGCAAACAGCCGAGCAGAGAGCCGGGCTCGACGCTGTCTTCTGGACCAACAGGCACCAATTTTAAAAGGTGTCATTCATACTAGCACGGACCATAACTTTCTCAAAGGGCGAGTCCCTTCACATTCTTAAAGTCGTGACCCCTGCTCCTACCAGGATGACGGATAGCCCCGCTATGGATTGAGCCACTTGAAAAGCACGCCCCAAAGTAAGACGATTGGCGGCGTTTCTGCTAGATTATGTATTAGGGTTTAAAAAAAAAACCAACCTTGTATCCACACAGGCAGACATGAACAAAGTACACGCAAGCATGCACACATGGACACACACACACAAGAATCCCCTCAGAGAGGTGCTGTGCACACAGTGTTTACTGCTCTCCTCAATTATTGATTAGTTGTTTTCGTTCCGTTATGAGAGGCCACCCCATATGAACAGGGAGAAAGGGCCGCTCATAAAAACTGCAGTAGGACTCTTTCTCTCAAGCCAGACCGCGCTTTATTGACCTCGGCCTCCCTCCTAAACAGGACACTTGCTTTCCTTGGCACCGTCTCACTCGCTCGGTTTCTATTTCCCATCACTATCTCTTATTTGTCTCATTTATTCTCATAATCGCTCCCTCTGCTTTGCCTCTCTCTCGCCCGGCCAAGCCTCTCTGGTCCAGGTGCGCCTTCATGAACGCCGACTGCAGACTGTGCTCAGCAAAAACCCCCGCAGCCGTCGGTTAACACTAAATCATTAAGGATCATTTACAGTAGCAGGTATCAGAAATGCTCAGAGTGCAGTGTGATGCACGTTCTTGGCAGGTCACAGAGAAGCAAAGGAGCTCCTTGTGTTAGAAATGTTGGTACCATTTTCAAATAAAGGTGTAATGAATCATTAAATCACAAATGCTTCTTAGATTAGGTTTAAACTAACACCTCTACTATTTGCCAAACTGTTAACTTCTATTTCTAAGATTTATTGAACTTCGGCCCTTTGGACACTCTAACCCGCCTCTCTGTGTATTCTACCAGCATGTATATTTAATTCTAAAGTCTAAGAAACACTTAACTTAATAAAATCCACATCCACTGGCAGAGTATCTTAGCTTCCCAGCCGCACAAGGATATCTCAATTACGGCACATACGGGCTGTGACACTGCCACTCCTGACGGTAGAAGATAAAGTGCAGTAATGGAAATGCCATCCTGTTACAGAAGCGGGGGGCTCTGATGTCGACAAGCGAACGAAACAAAGTCAATATTGGGGGTGCGAAACAACGTGGAAATAGAAACTTGTCAGAAGCAGTCTGACGTGGCAAGGGGAAAAGCAATCTCAAAATGGTATGCAAAACACGGTCAGTGATGCGGCTGCTGTTCTGGCCGTGCACCTGAGTATCTGTGTATGCGAGATAGAGGAGGAGATGCAGAGCATGTTTGCTTCCGTAGCCTTTTGTCAAACGCGGCATATGAAAGGTGGCATGTGCTATCTGAACGGCTCCGCACGCAATCCCAGCTTGCCCACCTGTCCTGGACTGCTTTGATTTCAGCTTGAGAGGGAAGCAGAGAGCCTCTTGCTGAACAAGCTAAGCATCTACAGACCTGGCTGTGAGGTGTGCAGAAATAAAGTGAAATTGCCCTGATACTTTTTTTTTCCCTTCTTTTTCTTCTTCCCCCCTCTTACATATGCAGCAATTCAAAAAGAAAGTAGGGAAAGACACTTTTTACAAGTTCACAGGTGCGTTTTAAAGCCATGAAAAGATTGCGAGACAAAACGTCAAAGCATTTCCAAACCGCCCTCCTTTTGGCCGTTGCGTTAGCATGCCTTGAGATTCTTCTCTCGGCATCTAAGGAGAGCGAAAGAGGTGGTTTGTGAGGGGCAAACAGGAATCATTCCTCTCCCCAAGGAGTTAAGCAAAGTGTGAAAAGATGAGACAGAGACAGAAGGGGAGAGGGAATGACAGAAACACAGCATCAGAGAAGAAGGGAACGGAGGGGAGACAGAGCACTTCAGGGCATACCCAACTTAGACATGGCCATCATAAATGATTAAAGGCCGATTTCCCATTCTGACAAGCCTACCAATCTTTGCACAGTGTAATGGAAGCCAAAGTGAAACGAGCACGGAGCACTGCATTTACATTAAGCAATCACCAAAGAGCTGTGTATAAGGAGTCCAGGAGGGGCGGCAGGGAGGAACGGTTGCGCAAAGAGGACTTTTTTACTATTATGCTCTGTTTAAATGGGGGATATTACCTGTTTACCCAGCTGCAGAGGGCAACCAGCATTTTGTTTGACGTCCTCCCACTAATATTCCTCCCAACGGTGTGTCAGTAGGGAAGGCTGTGATTCCGTCTTTATTATTCCGCGGTGCGAGCCGCCGGGAGAGGGAGGGTCGTGACCTCTGAGGAAGAGGTGGAAATTGCGGGCCAGTGAGGAGGAAGAAAGAAAGGAATGGTGGAGCTGGGAAGGAGGCGGAATATATAAAAGGCATACATCAGAAAAATACGTGGCTCTGGATTTCTAAGCTTGTTTAGTTCCACGTACTTAATTGAATTTGGGAGACATGTGATACTAAACTAAAACAGAATAATCCTGCAAAGTGCTTTTGACTGTAGAGGGGATGCCAGTAAAACGGGGTTGACACACCTTTCTTGATGTGTCACATGCACACACATCCACAGTGTATGCAATGTTTCCTGATGTGCGCCAAAAGTTCTCTGGAGGTGATCTGAAGGTTGCAAACACCATTTTTAGTCTCACTTCAGGCATAGCCCCAAGCAGCACAAGCGGCTGTGAAGCAATGGGTGTGTATCTCTGAGGCCATGGATGATGGATTATATGAGTAATGATATTGATAGCCGGTGGGTTTTCCATACAAATGAAGAGTCAAATGAGTCAAACCTCAGCAGTGTTTAAATGATAAATCATATCGCACAGTGCCTAAAAGCTCTCATGTTCAGTCAAAGAGACACATGCAGCCTTCACGCATTCTGCTAGGCATGGTTTTGTGCAATCTTTTCCAAGACCAGTATTTCCAACATGAAAGTGATTCGCAAGTCCTCTTTGGCCCACGTCTGCCCATTACACGCCGCTCTGAAGTCGTGCCACGGAGCACACATTGCAAACAGGGTCGAGCAAACGCCTACACCGTGCTCTTTTTGCATGTCCGCTGATTCTAAATGTTACATCTGCGGCTGCTTGAAATGCTGAGGGGTGCGTTACATGTCCTGGCAGCTCAGTCAACACTGTGCTGACTGATGACGCGCCACCGTGCTGTAATATTCTTGCCCACACCTGTTTGCTCTGCATCCTCTCTTAAACCCCCAAAGTGCACGGAACAGTTTTCCTTCCATTTGCATTTTTACATCGTCCCCTTTGAGATGTCAAACTCGGTTTCAACTCTGATTTGTTTGTCATTTTGCCGTTTTTCTGGGGGGGTTCATGTGAGATGGCAGGGACTTGCTGTATATTCCATCCATTTATTTTTTTATACTTTCACAAAGCCGAAAATTGCTAAATCCTGATACTGTATCACTTCAAACAGAAAATTTCTTTAGGCGACTTCAGTTCATCTGATCTTGACCCATCAGTCATTGACAGTCAATGGTGTGTCTTTAAGTGTGTGTCGTTCATGTTCACGTTACAACCTCCAAATGAGCGACAGGATCTTCATCAGTGTCAAATTCTGCCCAGCGGGTTCAAGACCAGGCCGCACACACACACACACACACACACACACACGAGCGAAGCCATTCAGGCACTAAGAGATGCACACACAAACACACGCGGTACAAGGCGGGCCGCAACAACGACTAAAAGGCCCTTGCCATTCACTGTCAGCGCCGCCCTCCCTGCGCCCACAAATGGCGTCCTTAATGCATCTGATGGCACACAATTAGGTTGCGATTATGGAAATAAAAACATATCCAGCCCCCCCATTTTCTTCTAACACATGTGGAAGAGGCTGAGCCACAAAGGCAAAGAGTACAGAAATAATAATCCCCTAATAGACAGGACAAACGGCTTGGAACCACTTGGGGGCGATTCAGTGTAATATGATAGGAGACACGTGTGTGTGTGTGTGTGTGTGTGTGTGTGTGTCTTGCTGTATATGCTGTGTGTGGCCATTATCGAGATGCATGGATACATTGCAGCTTGGATATTGCCTGCTGTCTGAGGCTAAATTTAGTGCAAGGTGTCCCTCCTTTAATATCACTGCTCGGAGACAAACGCCTAATTAGGATTTGTCTGCGCGATCCCTCCGGGCATGCCTTTATCCATGCGTGTGTCGTTTTGTGCTTTAGGGTTTAGCGCGCCGGCAGTGCCTATGTGAAGTGTGTGTGTGTGTGTGTGCGAGCACATGTGTGTTGGGGCATTAACCTGAGGCTGATTCATATTGTCCTGCTAAGCTAGTGGGTCTCCTCATAATGCTGAAACGAGACAGATTTGTCATAACAGGGATGAGCCTGGCAGCCGGGGCCGTAGCACAACAATGGCCAGCCGGGGTCCATGAAATGAAGTACCTGAGACACTGTGACTTCTTTTATCTGTCTGGTTTTTTTCTTTACTCTCCGACTAATGGCAGCCCCTCTTAGTCCATGTGTGTCTGTCTCCTTTTATATCTTGTTTTCTCCCTCTCCTCTGTGTCTCCTGTACTCTCTTTACCCCCCTCTCTCATCTCCTTCTGCGTTTGCCGTGATCTTATTTTTTTTTTCCCCTCTCCGTCCTCCACCCGCCCCACTAACTCTCCCTGTCTCTTTCTCTCTTCTCCTCCATACCCTTCTTGCGCTCCCTCCTTGCACTCGTGGGGAACAATATATATCAGAGCCCAGCAAAGCTCTGCGCTGCCAGTTGCCATGGCAACCAACCTCATCACAGCATCTACTCTCTCTCTCTACCCCCTTCATTCCTCTTTTTCCTCTTGTCCTCCAGCTCTCGTTCTCTCCCTCTCACCCCCCTCTGTCCTTCCCTCCATCGCCTCCTCTCTATCTCGCCATCCTTTAAATTGTACGTGGACTGGCCGGCGTCTCTGTGAGTGGCGCAGCGAGGTGAATTGTTGGTAAAGCACAAACATTGACCCCAGACGGTGTCGTTCAAAGGCACCTCATGTCTGTCTGCTTTGGGTTAAATGTGGCCTGGTACAAAAACAAATATCCATCAATCCATATGACCAAATATGCATGTTAGGCTATGGTATAATATACAATAGCCAGAACTATATCGATATTTTAACATTACACATATGGGATCTAATTTCAAAAGTATGGGAATTGAAGGGGCACTCCCATAATTTGGCACATAAGATCAGCCTGTAAAAATAGTTGTATAATGTCTCCTATGGTGGAGGAGCTTTGTCTAGTCTGAGAACACCCTGATGATGTCATCGGAGCATTTTAGTGTCTTTCAGCTCTTTTTTGTTTTACAGGCCTGATTTGGTTCAGTCTCACTGCTCTCAACCTTGTTTCTTGCTGTTCTCAGCAAAAAGGCTCTGGTACATCCCCAGCACCAATTGGCAGAGAAAGTTAGCATCTACCCGGTGAACAAAGTGAAGCATCGAGTAAATACAGAGCCAGATGTTTCCCACAGTAGTTGGTGGAAATGAGGCCAGAGCTGAACTGAGTGTGAACAGTAGATTCAGGTTTGTTGAACTGCCAGAAACACAACTGCATTGGAGGTTAATGTTGCTCTGCGCCTGGTGATGTGTAAATAGGGAACTGCTTGTTAACATATTTCTGAGAAAACGTTTATGAGGCGATAATATCTTGTGTTCGGAGGTTGTTTGCCGCCCCCCAAAAACAATTAGAACTGCTTTAATATGCCTCTAGTAGCCTCGACTCTTCTGGGAAAGCTCGCCACAACATTTTGGAACCTGGCTGCAGGGATTCGCTGCCATTCAGCCACAAGAGCATCATTGAAGTTGGGCACTGATGTTGGGCAATCAGGCTTGGATCCCTGTCGGTGCTCCAATTTATCCCAGAGGTGGGATGGGGTCGATGTCAGGGCTCTGTGCCTTCAAACTCAGAAAAAACCTTCTTTATGGACCTTTGCTTTGTGCACGTAGGCATTGTCATGTTGAAACAAGAAATGACCTTTTCCAAACTGGTGCCACATAGGTGGAAAAACACTATGGTCTAAATATCATTTTAGGCTAAATAATTAACATTCTCCTTAAATTGGAGTTAACCAAACCATGGAAATTATCCTCAGAGTATGACTACACAAAAATAAGGGGACAAGTGTGTCCTTTTGGCCATGTAGTGTATCTATGAACTGTACAGACATGCTCACACATCCAAACTCAACCTCCATTCAGGGAGGATTCGGCAATAATTCAAAGGGCGACAAGGGCAGGGGAGCCTTTTTGCTGCTGTGGGAATTTATGTGGTATCATTATTTAACCTAATTGCATTGAAGACAAGTGGAGGGCGGCATGCTTTCGCGGAGTGGCAAGTACCGGGGAAGCATCCATCGCATTATGCAGTCTGCTCACGGACAACATAAAGGAAGTTGTAAGTAAAAGGACTGGCATGACTGTAAATGCAATGTGCACACATTCAAGCATAAAAATATGTCAAGATCTTATGCTGACATGCATGTCAACATGTCTCGTCTCTTCTCTATTTCTCACTCCTCTCTCTATCTCTTACTCACAAACACAAATATATATGCACACACACACACACACACACACACACACACACACACACACACTTACACACTCCTTACCATGCAGAGCAACAAGACAGTTGTCCTCCATCTGTCAATGTTATTCATGAGGAAATGGAGATCTAGGCCATGAGTGATGAGTTCTCCTACAGAAATGGCCCGGCCAAAAACTCTAGGAAAACCCATTTATGAAAACGATGACTAAATATATAAATAATAACTCGCAACCAAACATTCGAGGCACAAAATTAATGGCAAATTATTGTGCGGGGATTTTCGTGGAACGGGCTCAGCCCACTTTATCATGCCTGCACCTTAATGCAATAAACTTTCCATAATGCACAGGGCACTTCTCCTGGAGGGAAGAAGAAAAAAAATACCCTTGTGAAAATAGTGATAATTATCAATTCTCCAGCACTTAGAGTACATTTCATATGTACTTTGTTCTGTAGCTAAAATGTAAACTTAACAAAAAAGAGTGAGATGCTTCTTTCGCTTTACAAACACACCTGCATATATCACTTTTCAAGCAACCTTAATATAGTTAAGGTAATGTCGCTGCCATGCAAGGTGCTGGCCTCCAGCTAATTCAGTGTCTTGCCCAAGGACACTTCTACGTGTGGAGAGGAGGAGGCGGGTTTGAACCGCCAACTCGGGGATTAATGGAATACCCGCTCTACCTCCTGAGCCACGTGTGTCAAGATGTTCTCACAGACAGCTTTATAATTAGTTGTAGTGGTAGTTATTCACATAAAGACAACAACGGCTGTAGTCGGGATTTAATTAAAGAATGTAGAAAAGGAGATTGATGGAGGAGGCCAGCTATGGTGTTCGTGTTTTTGTAATGAGATATGCGCGAACTAGATGTTGTGGCGAGGTCACTGCCTTCAGAGAAATTACTCTCTACATTGTTAGAAATGCCAAAACTAAGAATATAAGCTCAAAGGACCTCACATATTAGCAGGAAAATTATCTGTGAAACATAATAATGCAAATATCACCTAATGCACAAAGTGATAATTGAATGTGCTGTCGATCTGTTCTGGTAACAGCAGCCAGAGTCTCTTTGCCCAACTACCACCCAGCAAATGCAAAATACTCGGGCAACTTCATCTGGCTAACTACAATATAATTACTGTACCGACAGTGCCATTGTACATTCCAATGATGATAATGTGCGTGTGAGATCTCTATAAAGTGCCGCCATCACTATCACTGTCCCAGTGTGACTTTATTTGATGGCAAGAACAAGATGGTTGAGTGGAATGGCAGGTAGAGAAGCTGCCATGTATCTGCCAATCACGCCGTAAAGAGGGGAGGATGCTATCGCTCTCCATCTCTTTCTCACTCATTGATTTTTGCTTTGTCACAAGCTCGCTCTCTCCCTCTCTCTCCCTCTCTCGCTTTGTATGTGGGGATCTCTCCATAAAACACCTGACACTATGTCACCCGGCACCTCGCTCTCTACCCGCAACCTGGACACTGCCATTACCCAGATGTCAGACACAGTTGTGATATCATCATAAAAAAAGTAACTGCCATGATTTTCCTTTTTTTGTTTTGTTTTTTGAAACACACACACACACACACACACACACACACACACACACACAGCCTTTTCTGTGCTTGTGAGTAAGCAGGGAATGGAAGAGGAGAGGTTCGGGGGAGTCAGATAGAAGTGCAATTACACTAGCTGATGTGCATTGGCCCATATTATGATGTTGGGGGATGATAAGACAGCAACAGCCCGTGCCACACACACACACACACACACACAGACACGCACACAGACAATAGCCCCGGCTATGATGGATGTCCGGATGCAGACCCACTCCAAGCAGAAAATAGATGAGTTCCCTTCCTCTCGACCAAATGGCATATACATCTTAGATGGTTCCAGGACATGTGTCATGTGAGCTCATAACTAGAACGTTACTGGCAGCACAACTGATAACACCGCCAAAGGGGTCCAGATAATAAAACCAGGCACACCCAGCACAGTTGGACATGATAATTTTATTCATGCCATTCGGTCCATTCAGTCAGACTTGATTCATCATGTGTAATGCTCAGTTTAACCTCCCATGCTGACACTTTTAAAATGAACCCAGTGTGTTCATTTTGAAGCATTCATCGTGTGCCGCCAAAGGCAACATTTAAAAGGACAGCGCTGGCTTTTTGGGTGTGGTGCACATGTGTTGTCTTAGCATTTGTTTGATGAGTAGTAAGCTATAGTTTACTACAGCAACACAATTTATGTAGTACCTACTGTATAATATCCGTTTCCTTTGTCACGTTATTGTAATTACTTAGTTTTAATTTTCTACTACATAGATGCACGTAAAACCTAGCTTTTTTATATAGATTTAACATCTAACCAATTACATTTTTCTTACTTTTCTTATGTTTTTTTGGTATGATATTGTTCTATCTATCTATCTTTAATGTAGCATCGTTGAATAATCCACATTTTCGATACTGTGGTATAACCACACATTAGGTGAATTTATTTCTTTACCATACAGGGTTTCATACGGTGATAACGGTGATCTACATGCACTTTTACCAACAACAATAAGTACCATCAAACAAACAAACGCTCAAGCTACATTTGACGGTCAAAGACTGTATGCTTCCTCCGGTAACCAACATAACCTGATGACTACCATGTGATGAAGTTATACCTTATCCACCTCCACCTACTCCACCTACTGTGCAACCAGGGTATTACCGCAAGTGAACATATTCATGTACACACATAATCATACAAACAGTACAATGGCTGCAGCAAAACCCCTCTCATTTTGGTCATTCCAGAAGCTTCTCTCTTGTGCTAACCTTAGGGCAACATCTCAACTTTGTGCAAATGAGATCTCAGAATAAATCCCTTACTAGTGGTGAAATAGATCATGAGCTGGAGAAAAGAACAAATATTATGCAATAACGCGTAGATGACTGTAATTGCTGAGGACACAGAAACAATGGTGCCAATCATCTTGCCACATGTTCGGTAAGGTCACCAATGAAACAGTGTGTATTGGTCTGTATTTCCCACCCTGTTAAATTCCCTGCCCTGCTCTGCAGCAGTATGAGTCAGGGTGAAAGATTTCAGGGGGAAATAGCAATTTCCACATTCAGATGCACATCTGTGATTGCCATGACCCCCATGCCTTCAGTACACCCACAAAAAAAAAAAATGCTTTTTGCATTTTGACTTATCGCCTTCCATCGCTCAATCGTTCCCAAGATGCCAGCTCATTCACCTACTTGCGAGTATGCCCGTCAACCACTGGAATTTGACTTTTTATTTGTGTGCTCACTGAAAGGCCTGCACTTCTTTCCAGGCTTCTAATTTTGCAAACACCTCATAGCGTAACGCCACAGTTGTCACTTAAAATGTCGGTGCCTGTGGACTGATTGTATGGTGGACTCACCTTTTTGTTCACAGTGATTGTCACAACTGCACAAAAATCTTAAACGTAAAAAAGATGGAAAAGGGGAAGATAACATTTCTGGAACATTGAAACATTTTCTGTGAAGGAAGCGGAGAAAGGAAATGAGAAAATGGGAAGGTAGAGGGATGGGGGCATGCAGCCAGAGAGCCTGCTATCTAACAAAAGCAGTGGGAATCAGAAAGGGAACCCTGAGGAACCCACAGGAGAGACTTACAATCCATATAATGTAGAGAAAGCAGGGGTGAATAGGGATTGTGAAGGTGCGGCATGGATGTACAGTATGCTGGTGTGTAACTGTTGTGTGGAGAAAGACAGTGCTGCCAAGAGAAGTTCAAGCACTCATTTTATTTTCACTGTTTTTCATGTCATTTCTGTTTTCTAAAGTCATAACCCTACTCTGGTAAATAGCCTTGAAAAGAGCATTTGCAGGATGTGCAATGTAGTTGACTGCAGAGGGGATTAGCCTTGGAAAGGTTGGTGTTTTTGTCAGATGATCTTACAGCTTTAACACTGGGAAGTCATATTCCATCACAATAGAGAAAACAGCAAAACTCATTTCTTTTAATCAGCCCTGGAAGCGTTGAACCACGGCATGAAATCCCAGTCAGTCTACCTTAAAAGTGTCTCGTCAGAGAAGATAAACACTGCTGGGAGTGGCTCTTTATCTGTCGCTTTGTCAACACAGAGTGGTAAGAATCTGCAGAAGCAAAGATCTCAGAGTACATAAACAATATTCATGAGAAAATCACACAGCCACTTGTTCTGCTGTGAGTGCTGTGCCTCAGAATCCCTCAGAAAGTCATTGAATGTCTATGACCTTTTGTGTTGGTATGATATGAATGCTTCTTGAGGACAGAAGAGGAAGGTGTAGCCTGAGAGAAGTGACATGTTGGTATTTAACGACTAACATGGTGACAGATTAAGGTGGCGCGTTTGTGGACAATGCCTCTCCGTGGGTCAGCGTAAGATAGGTCACCGCACTTTTTGCGGCGAGGGTGCTGAGGATGTGCCCTGATGGCCGAGGCTGTGCGACAGGTTGCTTCCTAGAGCCACACAAAGCCCCGGTGAAGACCTGTGGGTGTAGGTGCCACGCGTCGTGGAGTGCTGAGACAAGTGTCCGCTTGTTCACTCCCCGAGTTTCTGTATCAGGGCAGTCGATCAGGTTTGACACGTGGAACAGGGTTCCGTTTGTTCTCCTGGCCTCTGAAAAAAGGTCATCGCTCCGGAAAACTGTGTATCGACTTTGCAGGTGATAAGTGGACCCAATCCATGCCAAGAGACACGCCCACCACCAGCTGTAGTCCTTATGGGCATTTATTCAAGGTTTTCCTTTTATTGTCATCCGCTAGTATGTTGTTCCCAAGTAGCTTAGGAACGTGCAAATCGCTGGCAAAATCTTAGAAATTGCCTCCTGTGATGTCACTTGAGGCTGAAGCCTACAAGTTTGAAAAGTCCCGAGTTCTGCAGCCCCCTCCTCATCTCTGAAGCTACATTAGCCACTAGGCACACGAGCATAACATGCACAAATCTCCGACCCAGCTGTTGGCAGTCGAGTTGCGTTGTGGGTAATGCGGTTTTAACAAGAAAGAAGAATGTGTGGAATAAAAAAAAAAAGGCAATAGCTCTCAGGCTTTTTGCCTATGTTGGCATGGCTGTAAGTGATTGGGTCAGTTTTCATCAGGGCTGGGTGGAAAAACTGAGCCTAGTCTTTAAGTTGACACGTCAGTGTCACGGCGCAGTTTTTAAAGGTCACCCTCTGAGCCTGTGAACCCTTTTTTACTACACAGATTCACAAAGATGACCTGTATAACCCTGTTAGAGCCCTCTTCCTGTGTTCACTGTACCAGGATTAAAATATATAACCACGTCTTTAATGTCTTACCTAAGCTGTTGTAGCGTCTGCACTGAGCAATGCATTAAATCTGACATTTAGTTATGTTAGCGCCAATTACATCACCATAGAAAATGGAGGTGTCTGGAGACCTTTATTATCTACATTCCCCCGTCAGCTACATTCCCCCCTTAACTTTATTTGTTGCTGGCAGAACCCTTGGCATCTGCAGTTTAATTTAAAATAGAACGCCGGGGATGTGAGAAAAGCCTGTCCACCCCAATCTTGCAATGCAGGTATAGGTGGAGTTTAAAGGGCTAACACTCCTAAAGGCAGCATAACCTTTTTTTTTAAGTTGACATAATTCGAGGAAAATTCAGCCTCGGGGACGAATGATCTCTTTTGAAACCGCCTTGTGAGCAGTTAGAGCCAAGCTGCAATCACTCCCAATACATCAGTCTGGTGTCACACCCACACAATCTCATGTCACAGAGAAGATGAAAATGCCATGAGCGAGTGACTGATACCTGCCCAGATCCTCGCAATGGCTTTTGCAGGAGGAGAAGACACGGTGCACACGGCCTGAATAATTCGAGCAGGTGCCAGGCTGTTGTTATTCACACAAGATAAAATGGAGAACAACAAGTACTGCTTCCACCCCCAAGATTTATTCAACAACGTACGACGTTTCAACTCTCCGTCATTGTCCAATGGACACCCGATGAAGAGGCAGGACTTCAGACATAGTACGAGAGGAACAGTGTGCGAATCAGGGAATTCCCTGTGCAAAATATTCACTCCACTTGTAAAAATCAATGTTTGTTTTTTTTTTTTGTCAGCTTAGAGTGTGAACAGACTCTTAAAGAACACGGGATCTCCATGGTGATAACTAGACACACGAAACACAGTCGTGATTGGCAGGACGTGTTCATCTGTTCTGATGCTATCGGTGTCCTGATTGGTGGAAAACGCCTGCAAGAAGCAGGAAGAAAAGCCTTTTGAATTGTTTGCAGAAAAAAAATGCAGCCTTGAAATCTGGATATTCCTGAACGCAGAAATAATACTAGATATCCTAAATCCCTCCTCTCATTATTCTGAATTCCTGTAAATTCTGCGGGCCAGTTGGGAAGCTTTGGCGGGCCGGATGTGGCCCGGGGGCCGCCAGTTGACGAACCCTGCCATAATACATTACACAGACAGACACACTAGTGTCACAGGGACGATGAAAGCGCCTCAACCAGGTGACTGATACCTGCCCAGATTTTGTTAATGGCTCCATTCTGATGACACATGATCAGTGCAGACAGCTGTAATGTGACTTCATCTTCTGCTGGTGTCATTACACGCAGCCCGTCACAAATCAAGGCCTATCCAGGCCCTGATGAGCAGGGAAAAATAGATTACTGATGAAATACTTGTTCATAAAGGTAATCATAAATCTGCAGGAAAAAAATGGAGCAGAAATGCACCTAAGTGGCTCGCAGCAAGGTTTCAATGATTACATTTTGTTTTTTTTAAATGAAACATTCTTGTTATCAAATAAACAAAATAAATCATCAAATAAACCAGATTTGGTTCTTTTTTTTTTAAGCTTTCCATTAAATGAATGCA
This sequence comes from Gadopsis marmoratus, assembly GCA_036023855.1. Classification (NCBI taxonomy): domain Eukaryota; kingdom Metazoa; phylum Chordata; class Actinopteri; order Centrarchiformes; family Percichthyidae; genus Gadopsis; species Gadopsis marmoratus. The sequence continues at coordinate 31,437 of JAVQJF010090507.1, forward strand.
GGAAGAGAAGTACAGGTGCTTGTGCCTGAATCTAAACATCCTTATTCTACCCTGTCCCTCCCAGAAAGCTCGACTATTCATGTCTTTTTCGCTTTAAAAAGGAATCGTGATCTCAATGCAAATATTGCAATGCATGCAGACAGTCAGGGCTTATATCTAACTGTTCTTCAATAATGTCTCGAGTGGGACATCATTGCAATGAAAAGCTCAGAGGCATCAAAGCCTTTCACAAGGGTGTGAAAAGCAGTACATGATGCACTTCCTTCTTCTGTTGTACAAATGGGGAAAAAAAAACGTACGTGGGAATTATAGATGGGACGTTGGTTGATATCGGTTTTTACATGTTACTACTTCAACCATTTCTTGTTGCCTCACAAAGAGAATAACTTTGGTATGTCCCAGAAGGGTCCACTTTAACGGACATAAATAATGCGGTTCAAAGTGGACCTCTCAACCATTTGGCAGAGTTTCATAACTAAAAACAACATGTATATTATTTCCCATTGATTGAAACCACACAGCAGAAAATAGATTCTCTCCTCTTATTCCCACATTATATTGTTTTTCACTATGACGTGTATCTGCCATTCATAATCAAATACAGGGAGCACGGACGTGGCGAAACAATGAAAAGGGCTTGATTGCTGGTTATTAGAGTGCATTCAACTACCTGAATGGGGCCTGTGAAACGGTAGCCTATGTAAGGCAGAGTTAAATGGCATAATGGACGGCAATGACGGTGAAAAACAACGTTCCCAAAGTAGGCAGAATGCTTTTATTACATGTCATTACAACAAACAATGCACTGTCACTCTTGATATAATGATGAGCTCTTTGAATACTTAAATATTCCTATTAAAAAGAGCTAGCAGTGCCGTAGCTCTTTTTATAAATCAATAAGCAGAAAATAAATCAATAAGGATTCATATTTACCTCCTATAGCACTACTCATACTATTGATTGATGTGCGTTATCAATCATCTTAACCTTTACAACAGTAAAAAAATCAAAAAAATGGAAATGCAGCCATTCGAACGTGTCACCCATTATTGATTGTACCACAAAAGCACAGACATGGCACGCACGAAACATTTTCGGTTTATTCAATTTTACTTTCCAATATATTCCCAGAAATGCCAGGAAGCAGACAAAAGCTTATTAATTTGACACTGAATAAATTACGCTTAATTGTACTCAATCAACGCTCCCCAAGGACAAGTTTGAGGCGGTCATTATGGCTCGCGATCGCATAATACCTACAAAAGCGTGCTCATTCAGGAAGACAAGCTGGGACATTCAAAAAGTTTGATTCCAGCCTCTTAGTAGTCAGAACCCCGTGTTTGACAAAGGGAACAATTTGTCCTCTTTATCAAACTCTCACACGGGTTCACATAGAGAGAGAGAGAGAGAAAGAAGCAAAGAGAAATGTCATGATGGCGGGACGATTTGTTCTCACCGGGAGTTTTCATTATATTGTTGGGGGGTTTTTTTTTTCCCCGCGACTGGTAACAATTACAATTTGGACGGCGACTTCCACTCTCAGTGAGTCAGCAGGGAAAACAGAATAGGCCGCATGGAGAGGTGGATGCTGCAGGGATGGTTGCCACATGACAAGTAGATGGAGAACACAAACAGGGGTGTTTGGCTGGACAATGAGTAAGCGTGTTTTGCAGGCCACCACTGGAGACAACGATTGAAAGATTCCAGGAGGGAAAAGGCAACTTAGGAGAATTTGTGAAGGTTGGCCTTCAGGGGGGATAGGTTTTAGGGGAAACACAGTAAACGCCAAGCCAGGGGCACACTGCTCATAAGTAGAGAGGGGAAGCAGAGCTGAGAGCCTGGTGAGAAAAATCTGGAGTCAGTGCTGTAGAAGGCAAGCAACAAAGGTCCACAATTGAACCCGTAAATGTGGACATCAAAGACTGAATTGCTTGTTTGAGATCATGCTGAGATTTCAGGAAGCTTCCATCAGAGATATTCATTTACTCTGCAACATGGTGAAAAGTAGACTGCATTATTTTTTTATATGCTCTGTCGAAATTCAGCGTACTCAAATGCAACAAACCACAACTTCGCTGCACTTAAAAGCAGTTTGTTCGTGGGACAGTTCTGATAACCTCTGCTGCCAGCAAGTTAAAGAAATTCGTGTATATAACCTCTCCTTCGCAAGTTCCGCTGGACATGCATGTACACAAACAAGAGCAGTGAAAAACTGAAAAAGCTGCAAATGAATTCAAGCTCCAGACTGCACTTTGCCCTCGCTTCATTTTGTTACACCGGGCTTACAAGTATTTACAAGTATGAGTCACTTCTGGCTACATCCATCTCCTTATTCCCATATACACCAAACAGCCATAACTTTATGACCACTGACAGGTGAAGAGAAGAACATCAATTATCTGGTTACCATGGCACCTGTCAGTGGGGGGGATATATGAGGCAGCAAGTGAAGATTTTGTCCTCCAAGTTGATGTGTTGAAGCAGGAAAAATGGGCAAGAGGAAGGACGTGAGCGACTTTGACAAGGAACCAAACTGCGACGGCTAGACGTCTGGGTCAGAGCATCTCCAACACTGCAGCTCTCGTGGGGTGTTCCCGGTCTGCAGGGGTCAGCACCTACCAAAACTGGTCCAAGGATGGAGAACCGCTGAACCAGCGACAGGGTCGTGGGGAGAGAAGGCTGGCCCGTGTGGTCCGATCCAACAGAAGAGTTTCTGTAGCTCTAACTGCTGAAGCAGTGAACGCTGGTTCTGATAGTTCCATATGGGGACGCTCAGGGTTGCCATGCAGTCTGAATGTAACAGCTGATCGCTGTATTTGTGCATTTAGGAATTGTTTCCTGTTGGTATTGATCACATTCTTGCTTCCATTTAAAGGCCATGCAGCTCAGAATGACAAGGACGGAGAGCTGCATTTCCACATGGCCAAAGTGAGGTCATTTGGTGTGCACCTCAAATTAATCAAACCAAAGGATTAAATGCTCAAAAGTTTTAAAGAACTGTAACTGAGCACAGCAGCTGAGCCATGGGATTAAAGAGAAAGCAGTCTAAAAACACATACAGGTGTACATACCGTAAGATTGCATAGTACAGGAAAAAAAAAATCACCCTTACTGAAGCAAAAACAACAAACGTATAATGTTGGGGTTAAATATAGCCTTTGTTTTGACATTCCATAGTCAACGTTGCATCCATTTCAGTAACATGCATTAGAAAATTTAGCTCCACTACCCACTGTCTTGTTGAAAGAAAGAATTAGAGTCTGAGAACCCTTGTAAATTCTAATTATTGTGTATAAATATCTCACCAGAATGCAATATAACCCAGACTTGGGCAAGCTGAGAAGCAACTGATATTTCACTTGGAGTAACACATTTTGTATGCAAGGAAAAATAAATTACCTGAAAGGAGCGGGGGGGGGGGTCTACCTGGACGAGGCTTTCCGCATTTATTGCAATTTTCTCACTAGTATAATCAAAAGCCTACAAGTCAGCCAGAAGATGGAAGGGGACATTGAGCAATATTACAGAGGGATAATGAAAAGCTCACAGTAATCTTGGCGTGGTTTGTGAAATTCTAAAAAAAAACAAAAACTTTACATTTCACACGTATATTCCCGAAAACACACACAGCTGTTATTCTCGGTGTGACACTTCACAGGAGTCTTTCTTACTTTGTGCTACCAATTTAAACACAAACCTCCCCTCGAAGAACACGAGAAGATTCCATTTCTAACAATAGCACAACAGTAAGCCACGGTCATTAAGGCCAGCGCTGAAGCAAAAACTTAAAAGCTCCTAGTGTGTGTCTAAGATGGCCAATCAGACGAGGCACACTTAAAGACAGGCAGCCTATCGGTAAGCCCAGCCTGCAACCTGCCTCCGTCAAAGTCTACAGTAGCACTGGGGCTGAAGGTGTCCCAGTTCGGATTTTTCCCCTCATGTGTGACACAGATCTGATAGCTTCTAATGAGTGTGAAGAGCAAAAAGCTGCATGGTGTCACATTTTATTTCCCCCAGTCCTGTTCTGCACCACATGAATATGCAGTAAAAGAAAAAAAAAAAAAAGATCCCAAGGCCTCTGACCTACATGCAAGTTGCATTCAAACACTGGCCAGAATTCGTCATTCACATGAGACATCTGTCACATTTTCATTGCCCACAGTAGCTTGGCTCAATTCCCAGAACCCGGTCTCTCTGCACAGCGGTGGAAGTAGTGCACTTAAGACAAGAGACAGTTATCTTCACTGCAACTGAGTCTTTTCCAAGTTGCGCAAAACTTGTACTGGCCTTATTGGACTGATTTCCATGTGAGGATGATTATATGTTGCAGAAGGCTTACAGTGTAGCATATAAAGGCCTGCAGTGGGGAACAAATGTGTGTAAATCTGGTCTGTTTTCACTCCAATCTGATCGTTTTTTGCTCCTGACAGAAAACTCATGTTCGTGTGAAGAGACATGAAATGTACAATATTCGCTGTACAAGACAAATACACACACACACACACACACAAGAGCACAGATGATCTAACCCCTCCCCCCCCCCCGACCCTGTCGCTTCTGGGATGACAAATCGGGCCGCAAGTCGACGAGTCACATGACCTCATCTGTGTTGGCAAGGCAGCACTTCTGACAGGTCTTCCACAAACACTGACAACGTGGATGTCATATCGTATTGACCAACAATCCATGCTGGCATTTAGCTGTCTGTGTGTGTGTGTGTGTGTGCGCGTGTGTGTGAAATTGAATGCCATCATTCAGCAATCAACAAGGAAGACTGATCTCTATGGGGTTTTTTTTTTTTTTGCATTTTGGGCTTAAAAAGGAAAGATTTAGGGCAGATTAAGACAAATATCTGTCACATGACTACTCTTCCTCTTTTACTACCACACACTCTGAGTCACAGCCTCGACTTGCATGCACTTGGATTTATACATTCAAAGAAATAAATGGGACCACGTAGCATTAACAACAGATTTTATGCTCCTGGGGAAATCCTGCGGCAGTTACCATCAGCATTTCAGACGCGCCGTAAAACAGACTTTATGTCAGTCATGACATCGGAGGATTTTGCACGTGGTAAAGTGCTTTTTCACTGCTAAGAGAACCAGCCAGAGAGCCATAAAGAGAAAGCAAGATGCTTTGACAGGATGGCAGTAAAAAAAGCAAACATTTGGAAATAAAGGCTAAATCAAACACGCTGTGATTTGAAGAAATCAGCTTCCAATGAGACACGCAGCAGCTTCTGTCTGCAGGAAACATAACAGATCAAAACTGGTTTTCTTTGATCTTTAGCTCTTGAATGCATTGTTTGTGCCCCGATAGAGAACATTGAACTGCTTCCTTTATAAAGGTGTATTTCAGACTACAGCGGAAAGCATTGCAGGGATTACAAGCACACAGGATCATAAGCTCATGTAGAAAAGTAACAACAAAAGTGTAAAAATAAATAAATACACGATTTCCTGTCTTGTTTAGCACAATAACTTTAATCCAACAAGCCATGGGCATGGCTTTGGAGAAGCACTTATTCTTCCGCGTGAAAACAAGAAAAAGAAAGAAAGAGGAAAATAGTAGACAACGAGAAGCGGCGCAGGGCCTGAGAGGCAAAAGAAAAAAGGTATTAGGGAAGATGGGCTTGTTTTGGTGAATGTTTGTACCTGAAGCAGCTTGAAGTTGGAAGCTACAGTAAACTATTTAAAAGTGAAAAGGCTTCATTGAGAGAAAAGTGGAGGTTTTCATCAACAGCATGCCTGTGGCTCACAATAAGGGCGCCGCTACTCTTTCCAACCTCCAAGTCAGATGTTGTTCCTGCGTCCTCTGACTCACTCAATCACTCACTTATTGATTTCAGAGGACAATTTTGCCCAGAATGTATAGAACTGCACAGGCACAGCGTTAAACCATCCGACTAAAACCTCTCCGTCCTCCTCCAGACATGCGTGGTGGAGGAAGGGGTGTGCAGTTTTAGGGAGTGGCACTGGGGAATGTGTAGGTCTGTTATTAAAAAAACTTTATCATTATGGTTAAAAAAGTAATAAATGGCCCTCTAATGCAATCATGTCTCCTCACTTATCTCGTTGGTTCAACTACAGCAAAATTTAGGGAATGGGATTAGCATAATTGACTGCCTATTAGCATAATGGAATAGCATGCATCTTTTTAAGAAATTGTGTTGTGCAGAATGTCTTTGGCAATATTGGGTTTGGCTTTTATTGTAAGGTAAACTAATAAGAGTTTGAGCCTCAGCACCCAACACTGAAAGGCGGAAAAATGGAATTGACATGATAGACAGTGTATAATGCAGGAATGTTTAGAGATGATATGGGAAGGGTCTCCTAAAGCGGGAATCACAGTGCAGAAACTGTCTATGATGCTCTATTGTGCAGAGCTGTAGACTTGAGACTTGAATTGGCCTGCAGTCAGACTTCAGCTAGACTTGAAAGCAAAAACCCACAATAAATTGAAACAGCTCACAACCACGCTAGCAGGTCTATGAAACTGTACTCCTGCACAGTGGTGCTTTGAGCCAAGTGCTAACGTCGTCCCCCCCAACACGCTTGCAATGACAATTTCATCACGCTGACGCTTAGCCGGTATTGCTGACCATGTTCACCATCTTAGTTTAGCGATATGGAAGGTCTGGTCTGACTCTTTATTTCCCACCACGAGCAGCACTAGGCAACAGTGGCGAGTTAAAACTCCCATTAACAGGCAGAGACCTCTTGCAGAACCAGAACCAGGCACTGGGTGGGCGGTCATCTGCCTTCGACCGGTTGGGTTGAAAGAGCGTGAGAGCAGGATGCCATGTCATTTTTTATTACGCATTCAAAGACCTGAATTGGCATGCAGCTTGATTTGGACTTGCCTCCAGGGACTCGGGCCTTAACTTGAACTTGCCCCAAAAACCTTCACACTAGCTCCGCTGTTTCCACGGCCTCACCCATGTTAATTCGGGGAAAATACAGGCTTTGATTCTCCACTTGCTAGATAAAGCAAGATAGCAGTATTCATATTAATAAATATAAATCCTACTATTATGTATAACACATGGATTGTGTTGTGGGGGGATTTTCAATTGAACTCGGACCAATTATACCTCCCCGAACAAATTAAACCGAATGCTTGCTTTGGAGAAAATGCAAAAATTGCCTCTGAAATGTCCAGGTGGGAGCTGTGATGTACTAGTGGAAGTAGTGCTTGTAAAAAGTGACTACTAGGTGAGAGGAAATAATAGGATATGAAAACAAAATAAATGGCTCATTATAGTTCATTATGGGGGTCATGGGAAAACAGTGTTGCAAGCCTTTTAAAAATCAGAATACAACTGTGTTTGCCCCCCTTCAGTTGTAAGCTTGCTGCTCTTTTCTAAATTCTATTAGCATTTGTCGTGTTATACCTTACCTGTAATGTCACGTACCAGGCCTTGTGCTTTCAGTCTTTGTTACAGCAAACTTCTAATTGGCCATATTTTGAATAGGTTGAAATGGAGATTTTAAGCATTTGCTGCGACAGAGAGCTATAAAGATAGATGTCAGAAATCCTTTGCACAAAACACACTCTGATTCCTGGAGGTGTATATTTTCAAATATGTTCATCCTTTTTTTTTCTGTATACCATCTGCTTACCTGAACCGAACAGGAGTTCATTTGCATTTGCAATACATCATAAAGCCTCAGACACGCATGCACAAGCTCTCTCCCCCTTCTCACATAAACACACCCGCCATGAAGGCACCTTGTTATGTGCACAGTGCATGTTCCCATTGCATATCCAATACATCATTTGCTTTTCATGAACCTAGACGCCTGTGCCCTACTTCATAAAGTGAAGTCAGGGCAGCTGTTTCTTGAGGGCATATGAGTCATTATTGACTAAGAGACACTCTCTAAGCCACGAAAAAAAAAAAAAAATCACACCAATGCTGTCTAAGGCTTTATTTTTTTTTGCATTCATATTAATTGAAAGGTACAGGTATATTCTAACTGACAGCTGACATTGTTCCATATGTGCAGAAATGAACAACTGCCAATGGGAAAATCCAATACATTTTCTTATCCTGTCACTTGGGGAGGATTATACAGGGTTTTCTAAAGATACAAGCAGCAGTATTTTCCCCTCAAATGAAGCAAGGCAGCTGTGTCCTGCATCACAGGCCAAAGGGTAACATTTCTTGGGGGTATGTGAATCGCTTAGCTACTGTAATATTTAGCACGTTAGTAGCTTATCATAACCACATTTAAAGTCTAGTCCGTTTATTAACTTTGCTTTAACATTATACACAATGGCGTCTTTCCATAGCTTCCTTTAAATGTTACACTAGCCACCCTGCGGGTGACATTTTTTGTTTTCAATGACATATCTCAACATCTGCTGGGTTGATTGCCACGATATTTGGTACAGATGTCCATGGTGCCTAGAGGATGAATCGTAATGACTTTGGTGATCCCCCGACCTTCCGTTTAGCGCCACCAGCACTCATGTTAGCATTTAGCTCAAAGCACCACAGTCTCACGGAGCTGCTAGCATTGCTGTAGACTCTTAGTCCCCTTAGATTAGCATTCAAATTGATGTTTTTGCATGAATTAATTAAATATTTCATATACTTAAAGTAAAAGGCGTTAAAACCTAACTGCAGGGATGAATCGTGATCAGTGGTTAGAGGGCCACGGCTGCAACTGTGGCTTTAACATTATGTAAATTATACAACTTCACATTAAGCTGGTGTGCCTTTCCACTCATTTGCTCATGAAATCCATACATAGGTGTAGCAATATTTTATGTGGTGGGAAGAAAAATGGGGTGGTTTTCAAAGACAGATGAACACTAGCTGCAGGCATATACAAGGCACAACTCTTACACAACATGCAGAGTGAAAGCAGATCCACATTTTCCTTTGAAAGACTGTTTTTCTTGTATCACATAAAGTGTTAAATTATCTGGAATAAAGTTGAGGTTGATTGCAACTCTAGCTTCTACGATCCCTGCATGGACTTCCAAAGGCAGCAACATACAATACCGACTCCGACGCTCATGAAACAATTGGACTGAAGTGATTCCAAAAAAGAAAGTTCCCAACATGTTGTTCTCACGTTCCCTTTTTGCCAGAGTTCGTGTCAACACTGCAGCACATATAGGAGCCATTCACTTTGGATAATCCATATTTAATACATGCTTATATGAGCTCAGACAGCCATGCAGTACTTCATAAGGCAATGTCAAGCTAGCTCTTACCCTGGGGCATGTGAATCACCATTTGCTAAGACGCAGCGTCCAGGCCCACCCACTCTGTCCCAGCCATATGTACATCGCAGGCTGCGCCCAGCACTGAAAAGGCCTTTTAATAAATATATGAGGGAGGCAGTGCATCAAGTTGACAGGGCATTGCCTGTGCTGTCCACGAGAAAAAAAAAAATTAATGATTCATGATTCCCAATTATGTTTTAATTCAAATCGGAGATTAGTGCCTAGTAAGGGGCAGCCAGTGTGGCGGTGGGGTGGGCGAACAGTTGGCAGGAGCGGAGATAAGACATCTGTCTGTAACACCAGGCCAGGAGAGAGAGCGATGGGTGACATTGAAGCCGCCGGCCATGACGCACAGCTATGTATGTATGTATGTATGTATGTGTGTGCACACTTATTCTGATTCACACACACACACACACACACACACACACACACACACACCACCCTCTTGAGTTCCATTAATCATTGGCCATTACCAAAAAATAAATAAATTCATTTCATGTAGACCACTGGGAGCGATGCATTTTTCATGTTGTTAAAATCAGCGAGAGAAAAAAAAAAAAAGAATCAATGGGAAAACCTTTTAATTTTCCTCAATTAGACAGACTACAAAAGGGCTGGAACATGAATAGCAGTGTGTGTTTGAAAGCGAGAGACAGGAGACAGGTAAAAGGCTCTGAATTTCTTTTGGCAATTTGTTTCTTGGCAGTATTCTCCGACTCGCTCAATACAATCTCTCTAAAAGTTTTCATTTATCAATTGCAACCCCCCCCCCCTTCCCCAAGGCTTCAGAACAAGAGAGTCAGAGCCACGCAAAATCCTTCATTCATTAATGAAAGGCATCCATTACTGTCAAACAGCGACAGAGTTAATGTAAATAAATGAATTCTCCAACCCACTTAACCGTGGTTTATTATGAGCGAGCAAGGCATAATTGTGTTTCTGATCAGTTCAGATAAATTTAGACGCACAGTAACCCCACCCCCCGATGCCACTCCTCATTTGCATGCCACGGTCTGCAACTAAGGGGTATGCATCACATGGCTTATTACCAAGGCTCCAGCAAACGACGCTGGAATATGCGAATGCGCTAACGCTCGGCTTTGTGGGAGAAAGCCTCTTAAGCGAGTGAGACGGATGCTGCTCCTGCTGCTTATAAGTTAAGAAAAAGAAATGTATGTTTTGTATGTTATAATCATAAGGCACCCATCTGCATTGGGTGCTTTTAATTCAAGCCAACCTATAACTCTGATTAAAATGATGTGATTTCAGCTTCAGCGCCTGCAACCCCCGACGTGAGGCAAATGGCATTTCAGTAAATGTGGGCTCCAAAGGATAATGTGAGTGGGATTTTAATAGAAAGGCAAGTCTGAGATGCAATTTAACTCAAAGTGCTGCATCATAAGCACATACATATTTAGCCTAAGTTGCTCCCGTGGGAATAGAGCCCAGAACCTATCAGCTTTTACACACCGAGCAGCTGATGATCACAATTGTTTGACTGTTACCAAGCTGTTACTCATATGCTTTAAATTCCCTCAACTTACAAGCGAGCAGGAAAGCGCTGATGAATAAAAAGCCCCTCAGTGTAATAGACCTTCATTCATTAATCCTCTGTATGCTGAGGTCCTCTCTCGCCGTGACACTGACCCCCATTGACGGCGTACAGGTACAAGTGGCGAAGAATGGCTCGAGGAGCGTGATCAAATGGAGGTAACAAACGCCTTTGGATCTAAACTCGTCTGGAGCGCCGCCGAAGATAGTGCATCACTGCAGACGGCGAAACAGTGAATTATGGATTTTCTCGTCTCGTCTCCCACACGGCGCTCAAAAACACTTCTGCCAAGTCACGCAGCAGTTGTGTGAATGTTGTTAAACTCTGCCCACTGCTGTGCACTTCGCTATCTCCGAGACTGACAGGCTGATAACCATAAACGCGGCGTAACTTGTCGCACGTTGCCAACTGTTGCATATGATGGGGGCCCCGTCGATGTCACACATACGCACCCTTTTATGTGCCGCCAGCCATGAGTGGTTTTGTGTGCGTGAAGACAGAAGTGTCTCAGTAATTCATTTTTAGCACAGCACATGAGCACCAACAGAAAGACACATTGTGACTGAACTGTACACGGGAATGTACCCAGGCCCGGCCGCCGTTAAATGGTGACATTTTTTAGCTGCAAAATGTCGACACACTTAGATGCCACATGTGCGCCACAATGTGTGTTGTTATTCTTCGCAGTGACTATTTAATGGGTGTCTGGTATTTCGCTCTACCCAGGGGAGTGTTAGGGAAAGGTGGTGCACAAGGAGCGCCAGTTGCTTGAGAACACCATTAGTTAAAGGTTCCGTAGTGCTCTGCCAGGGCAATATTTGAGTATGTTTCTGCACATGTGAAACTCCCACATGTATCATTTTGCATCTGCAATATGCGAGAGACAAAAAATAATAATAAAAATGGTCACCACGAGCCCCCACCCTCCCATGTTGCACAACAGAGATGCGGCCTGATGTGAAAGCGAGGGGTGTGAAGCAACAGCACACATACTTTCAGTAATATTTCAGCCAGCCAAATCTAATAATTGAACGAATGAATGAAAGAATGAATGATTAAGGAGGCCCTTATTATTGATATTGATGCAATACATTTACTGTGGAAATGTAGCATAAAATTGTGCCCAGGAAAGTGAACAAAGGAAAAAGTTATTATTTCTCCTGGCCTTTGGGAGCTTATCTGATTAAGGTTTATTGTCTAAATGTTCTATTTAACCAAAAATACTTCGTTTTCATGGCTGAAAAGCATGTACACCTAACTGAGGGTGGAAGACCCACCATTAGCATTTTAGCCAGATCCTGATGGCCGTGCAACATTGTTGTGTTCAATGTGGTTCACTTACTGTAGTGTGTTCACTTGGGGCTGCATTAAATCTGTACTAAGTTAAGGAAAACCTTTCTAAATCTTTGCCATGCTACGGCCTGTGTGCCGTCATTTTATTGTATTATTATTATTATTATTATTATTCTTTTGTACCATTCACAAACTGCTAATGGGGGTCCCTCTAAGGGCCCTGATGTCATTCAAAAAGCTATATGCACAATGTCTCTTATTGTGTTTTCAGTTCATCCAAGTACAATAAAGACAGAAAATATCATGGAGTTTGTTCCATCTTCATCATAATGTGTCAATGAAGTCACCAAGTTGCAACAGAAGATATTGCATGATATTGTTCCACTAAGAAAAGGTGTCGCATCTGCAGACCCCTGTTCACAATGTCCAATTATAATCTCCTGAAATCCACCCTAGCACGTTCGGACCCTAAATTCGAAATGCATTCATTATTGCCAATACAAAGTTAATTATAATTTATTCTAGACACCCAAATGGGTTATCTGTTAAAGCAGCAGCATGACCAAAGTCAGTCATGCTTGTTTGTTGTTTTCACCCTGCTGCTTAGTATTCATTTACACAAACTGCCCAGTGAATCCAGAGTTTTTCCATTGTTGGCCACTGTTCATCTGTAATGGAGCATGAGGGAGCACACCAACACAGCTAAGTATTACTCATTCGTTTCTCCAAGCCAGGTCTAGATGCAAAAATAGATTACTTGTTTATCTCACGCAGAAACCGCAAATAATCAATTTCTGGGACTCTGGCAACCTTTGGAATGTTGTATGTTTATGGTGACAATAACTAGTATGACTGTCCTTATCCTATTCATTCATCTCCCACTGAATCCACACATACATCATCTCACTTGCACACTGTGGTTTTAATGCACCTTTAGCAGGGATCAAGTACATTTACGAGATTTATATTGGTTCTTTGCATGTCTCTCGGGGCGGACGTGCCACCAGTTTAGCACTCAACTTTGCATTTGAACGAGTGCAAGCAGAGCACGTACAGGCCATTGTGGGAATACGCATATAATGAATCAGGAAGAAAACAATAAGCATTCGGAGGTTGTTTGGTGTCTGAGTGTCTTTTCAATCATCCCCACCGACGACTCTGAGGTGAAATTCCCAAGGAAGGAACTCTCGCCATTTGTTTGCCATTCAGTGCAAGCCATGTCAGAGAAAGAATCGGGGATGTGCTGCTTGCAACGAAACACGTGTATATGTTTGTGTTTATGCCTGCATGTGTGCCTGTGTGTATATTTATATATAAAGGAACAAAAAAAAAGTCAACTTGAGTCTTGTTACTGTTTTCTGGGGCCGCTTTGAGGTGAAATGCTACGCCCACTTTTCCACAAGCTGCCATGTTTACCTCTACCTCGGTGATTTCCTACGTTTCCCAGAGCGACCTGTAGCCATTCTTAAAAAGCCAGCATGTTTTGCAGCTGCATTCAGAGCTCCAAATGCTCTCCAGAAATCATTTACCAACAACCTGCAGCTGGCAGGATCACATCTGAGGTTAGGGTTATTTCTGTGGACATGAAGCACACACATACAGTATGGGCATTAACACCACATAGTAGATTATGCAGAAATATGCAGCTTTCCAGCAACAGTGGGAAGAAGCATAACGATACCGTTCCTCTAAACCTGTGTCAGTGAAACACCGTTCAGACATTAAGTGAAGCACATTTTAGAAGCGGCACATTTGCATGCAAAGGCAATGGAATGGCGTGCCCACACAAATTGGAAATGTTTCCGCTTGAGCAAAAAATGTGCGTGTCTCCCGGCGCTGTCGTGGAGAAAACTGCTCGTGGTCTTAGAGGAAACACGTACTGGTCGTTGATAAAGATATATTGTACAATAGGAGACAGACAGAAGTCAAGTCATCTCAAAGTAAAGATACCAGAACACAGCTTTTTAGTATTCTGCAGACAGAAGAAACCCATTTCCATTGGTCATTGTACATGTCATGTAAGTTTGGACCTATGGGACCTTTACGACACATACAGAAACTCAGGTCACAGTCTGCTGAGCAGAAATGCCTCCACACAAGAATCTGTACGTCCACCTGCACGAGAATCACACACACAGAGACAATGTGGATACAGGAACTATTATATACTTGTGTATTTACTTTAACTAGCTAATAGTTCCAGTATCCACATACTCTGTGTGTGTGTGTGTGTGAGAGAGAGATTAACGGTTTATAAGCTTACTTTCACAGCGCTGTATCGGCTTCGTATATATGTAAATAAGAGGCAAAATGAGAGAGACTGGAGGGAAAAAAGTGAGTTTCCAGTGATTTCTGCTGAACACAAACACATGAACTAAACACACGTTTAAACATTTAAATAATAAAGGACCACCATTTTAACAGGGGAAGAAAATGTAGGCTTATTTTATTATTTTTCTCTGCTGCTTCATGAAGCTCTTTCCTAACTTGCCAGCGTGACCCAGGCTACACTTGAACGCTCAAAACCTTTTTTAGGGGCATTCGCAGCGTTGCAAACTGACATATCCATTTGAACTTTCCCATCCCTGAGCGGAGCCTTAATTTCGGCGGCCAGCTGTTGGGCGCACATCAAACACTCTGCTCTGAATAAGAAAAATGAAAACGAGAATGTGTAAATTATTTTTTTTCGGAAGGATATACCGTGCCGATTTTCCCCTCATCGCCCATGATTTTTCCCATGACTGGAAAAATAGCTAGGACATGTGGGAGCCCTGGCATTATTCCATCCCATTGACTCCGCACCAACAATTACCGGTTCCTCCACCAACAGCTAAGTGATGAGTCCAGCAGTATTCTTTGAACTGAAGGATATCAAACATCACATCTCCTCAAAATATACCATCAAGTAACATACTGGAGTGCACCCAGAATTTTATCTACAATAGCTGGTATATCTACCATTGGCCTTGCTTGTACCACAGTAGAGGGAGATCTGGCTTTTAATGCAGATTAAACATTCGGTCTCACTCCTGAGAGCATCCTAACAATGATTTGCAAATGGAAGCGAGAACCATGTCCTGCGTGCAGTGAAATATGGGGTTTGTAGTGAACATGTGCGTTCCTACTGTAAGTTCTCATCATGACTAGAAGGAAGGAGACACAGAGATTATCGGCATAATTGCACACCAAGAATTCTGGCAGTACTTTGGACTTTTTTTCCCTCCTCTTTTAATTTCCTGTTATTCTCTTGTACTCAAAGGTAATAATGATACTTAGCAAGATATAGTAGCTGCTGAATATTCCTTCAAATAGCTACATTAATGGTAACTGTGGGAGGAAAATAGGCAATGACGTAACTACAGTATATGAAATATTATGTGTCTGTGTATACATCGATCAGCCATAACTTTATAACCACTGACAGGTGAGGTGAAGAACATCGACTATCTGGTTACCGTTGCACCTGTCAGTGGTGGGGGGGGGGGGATATATTAGGCAGCAAGTGAGCATTTTGTCCTCCAAGTTGATGTGTTGAAGCAGGAAAAATGGGCAAACGGAAGGACGTGAGCAACTTCGACAAGGAACCAGACTGTGACAGCTGGACGACTGGGTCAGAGCATGTCCAACACTGCAGCTCTGGTGGGGTGTTATCGGTCTGCAGGGGTCAGCACCTACCAAAAGAGCTGAAACAGTGAATGCTGGTTCTGATAGGAAGGTGTCAGAACACACAGCGCATCGTAGTTTGTTGCATATGGGGACGCTCAGGGTGCCATGATGTCATCGTGTTGATCGGTGTATACTGTATATATTCAGAACAGAGTGAAGTGAATTCATGAGCGGTCTGAACCTCCTGAGTTCCACTGATAAATGTATAAACTACTCTGAACAATGGCAGGGACAAGTTTGCCGTGTCTGGCTTTTGGTCCAACTTTTAAACCATCATCATAAGAATGTGGAAGTGTAGAGCTGTGTACAGCTAGTATATTGTATATAAAATGTGACAGTAGATGACTCAGTTGCATCCTTTTCGATGTCAGAGGGCTAATCTGTGGTGGTTTCTGCGAGGGTTCGTTCCACCGCTTGACATTCACCAGCTTTGTTCAGGCCAGTCATCAGCCTGAATGATGGCATGATGGCACCTCTAGCTACTGCTTCCCAACGACTCCACCTGCTCCCAGTGATGGCTTTAAAACATGCTCATATATAGTTCAAAAGACTGGACAGTGTTGTGCCCCAACATGTAAATCCCACTGAGATTAAGATCCTGCTTGAAAACGAGATCTTAATCCAGTGGAATTTATCCGATTTAATAAAAGGGCAAGGTTTATTTGCAAAAACAGACATTTCAATGTATAAATCGTGCTCTCCAGTGCAGTGGGATTTTTTGATTAAGAATGGTGTTCGTCTCTTTTGGCAAACTAACTCATTTTATTTATATGTTCTAAAATCTGATAGATATTTCTGCTTGAATTGACAGCTTCATACTTGGAAATGCTTTATGCAAACAATACGACTGGCCAAGCTTTCTTTGTGGGAGTCGCACTAAAATGCACTGAAAGCTGTTCCTGCATGCCAGGCACCACCCCCCTGTGGTTGTGTTTATGTTTATGTCCTCAGTTCCAATGATCACGATGGCCCCAGCACTGGTGCTTTCCAGACAGGCCCTGAATTTTAATGGAACCGTAAAATGTGGTGGCCCTGGACAAACAAAAAAACAAACAAAAATACTCTGTCCCTCCGAGTAGGTCATACGGCACAAAATACAGAGAGTTTTGGAGATGCAAAAGTTAGGGTGGAGGGTAAAAATTATCCATTTGGACTGGTAACAATTCAGTGTCTGCTCGTGTTTACATACACTGCCTTCGCCTTCGCCTCCTGGGCCAGCGAGCGAGCTGCAAGGTTGCCTCGTCGCATGGAGCTTGAGCCTGTGTGGCTGAGGTATGTTGGCGCGCAAATTCATAAACAAAGACGGGAGCAAAGTAGAAAGGAAAATAGATGCCAGCTGTCCGCTTTATCATGGAGATAATAATAATAATAATAATAAAAACGGGCTTAGCGACGGACGCTTTAATCAGCCACGTTAGAGTATTTGCAGCAGCATTTCACAACTCTATGGCTTGGATCACTGCCAGCCATTTTAACTATAGGCCGTCTACTGCATTTCATTTTACTCCCATAACGTGCCAGTTCCAAGTGACAAGAATGAGTGGCAGCTTTTTAAATTCCACACCAGTGCTGGCAGAACCCACAGCGATGGGGATTTTAATTTGCCAGAGTGACCTTCAAATTTACCGGTCTGTGGTGTATTGATGAAGCCATAAGGCTTCTAGGAAACCGCATCGTAAAATACTGTTTACTGCTTACTGGCAATGGGTTTCAACTAATTCTAATCTTTATTTGGATACTTTTTGTGGACACCCCCGGTTTACATTCTGAAGCCTTACAGCTTGTAACCGTGCAAGCTCTGCGGGTGGTGCGTGCAGTAAATTTAGGACGTGGCGACCTGTCCAGGGTGCACGCTGCCTCTCACCCAATGTCAGCCGGGATTTCCTCAAGCCCCCGTGTGACTCTAAAGGATAAATTGGTATGGCTGATGGATGGATGGCTGTCAAACCACCCAACACAAGGCCCACTGTCCACTTGTCGTTCCAACTCAAAATTTAAATTGTTGAAAGACCACAGCGGGACAGGGGCTGCATAATTTATTCCTCTACATCCCCTTTTAAATCTCCCCAGAGGCCTACTGTAGCTGTGTGTGTGTATGTGTGTGTATGTGCGTTCTTGCATGCATGTGCAGAGCCTTTTAACACATCAGAGAAGGACAAATCGGACCCAACCAGCAGATAACTACACGTATGAATGCACCGAGAGTGTTTCCCCAGCCATGCTAAATAAATCCCAAACTTAATTAGAGTGATTATTTTTATTTATTTATTTTTCACGGGACGCGCGACCCTTAGGTAACGGCTGAGTCTGCATACAAAAATGCCAGCGAATATGACGAAAGAGAGGTATTTCGTTTTATAATGCCGCCTGTGCTTTGTGATGATAGTGAGACTTCTTATAGCTTCCTCTCATGCGGGAGCTTCTCTGCAGGCCATAATCACCACATTTGTTGGGCGCAGAGACTCCGAGAAGCAGTTAACGACCCTGTAAACAAGCACGCGCTGCCTGCCCAGCTAGCACATTGCTAAATGTCAAGATAGAGGGAAGGAAAACAAGAGTGCCGCAGTGAGAGAGCTCTGGTGTGTCGTCGCATGATTCAAGATAATATTGTTCTCTCGTTGTGGCGCAATGGCAGACAATTACAGGGCGAATGAGGTCCTTTTATTTTAGAATGAGACGGCTCTCCTCAATATGACCGTAATTATATTAGACAAACTATAGGTGTAATGAATGCATCTTGCTGCTGATGAGTTTTGTCAAATAAGAGGAATGAACGAGTGTGAACAGACCAATCAATCAATCAGACAAGGCGGGTGTATAAATGGGAGCAGAATAAATAATACCTACATAGCTCTTCACTAACAGCAATGATCTGTTGAATATGTTACAAGATCCTGCATTCGCAGCTTAACGCCAGAAAAAGTGACCGACTGTCTCAAAATTAAAATCGTTTTGCAGCTGACTAATTAATCGATGTGTGAGCTTGTTGCGACTATGACTAATAAGCCAGATCTTCGAGAGTTGCCAGCCAGCAGTGGAGTCACTGCCAAGATAAATGGAGAGCAAATCTCTTTGTCCCATTTGTCAAATGTGTTTACTAAAAGCTATCTTAGGGCCAGTCATTTTGCTATATTATAATTGTCAAGAATTAATTTTTAGTCCTTCTGCTGTGGATACATGTTATTTATAGATGGAAAAACGCTGCATATTAAGCTGTTGCAGTGTAACAATGGCTGGCTTTCCTCAGCCACACGGATTATTGGGATCCTTCAAGGAAAATGAAAGAACCATTCAGAAAATCACAATTAAAATGATTATGTTTTAATTATAAAAGTCGGAGGAGTTGTACGGAAGCATTAGTGAGTTAAAAAAGGAAAACACAATTAGCCATGTGTGAAACAGCATTTAAAATGTTTCTATCAGAACGGACTGACAGCATTATCTGCTGAGGCAGAGAACGGCGAACGGTTGCCCTGTGAAGACGCTGTGAAGTTTCCACAAGGCTTCACCAAACGAATGAAACGTTTTATTAATTGATTTGCTCGATTTCCCTCTCGTCCTCTTTCCACATTAGCATCAATTACTCTTTTTGTGTCCGTTAGGCATGTAGAAATTGCCTTTTCTAGCGGCGTGCTGCGTATCAAGTACATCCACATGCATCACACAGGCGCACATGCCTCACCGTGCAATCACTGGAGCTTAAATCATGTGTCCTGCTCTCTGGTCATCGTGGCACCGAAACAAGTGGATTTTCACCTTAAATCACACCCAAATGTGGCTGTTGATGGTTTGATTTGGGATTTGCTCAGCGAGAGTCGGAGACGGCAGTCTGAGCTGTAGCACTGGAGGCAGATGATGTTCTTGGGGGTCATTAATTAACTCATCCAGAGCCTTTATTAGCTCCTTAATGGATCTGGTTAGAGCATATCAAGCCTTTGATTACCTCCCGTTGGCTATGCGGAGAGGTTGACTACATACAGTGCGTGTGTGTGTGGATGGGTATGAGTTTGTTAGAAACTGTATAGCGCTTGCAAGTCCTTTGCACGTGTGCGTGTGTGCATGTATGTTTGGGCGTGCGTTCGTGCAGAGATCTCTCTGTAAGGGCTTTCAGTTTGGCAGAGTTGAGTGAAGATGGGTGAACTTGCTGCGCAAACTTAACTCACTCCATCGAGAAGTCTGACCTCGCCACGGCCTCTTATGGTACAGCGCGGCGCGCTGCGGAACAGTTTGGTATCTCAATACGCAATCAGATAAAATGGACCTCATTCTGCACTGATGAGCTCACAAAAGGTTCCGTTGTGTTTTGTGTTTGATGATACACTATTCACTTTTCTGGCATTGTGCAGCCAATATTGATTGACATTTACAATGTGGGGCAACGATCTCGCCACAGTATAGCTGTGTGTGTGTGTATAAGCCTCCAGGCCTTTTTGTTGCCTGTGGTGAATGTTCTTAATCGAGAGACGGAGGAGTTCTGTGCATCTATATGCTCCTTCTCACACACATATAAGGATCCAGCTCAGCAGCATTCCTTTGATATCAAACACATGACGTCCACACCCATCCCCCCGCCACCCCCCAGGTCTCTCCGCCATCTCGCTCTCGGTCTGCACACTTTCAACCCCCAAGGCTTTTTGCTAACCCAAAGCTCCTGCAGAGGGTGCCGCATTGATCGGGGGGCCGCAGCAGAGATGAGGGGTTCCAGATGATTTATTAAGAGGATGCATTGAAGAGAAGCGGCGCCCTTACACACACACACACAAACACTCACACACACTAAAACCTCGCAGAAGACATCGCGTGCAGTTTTACACGGGGAAATGATGCGCACATACGGGCGCACCACAGCTAATCTCACAGTTGGGAAGTAGAGTAGTGGGTTTAGCTGCTGTGGAAGTTAAGAGAAGTAAATGAGGCCTGTTTGATGGATGTTTATGTGAGTGCATATGTGCTCAGCTTTTAGCAGCTATATGAAGGGGAGATTTGCATATTAATTTCAATCAAGAGTATTAGATAAAAGACGGCACCTTTGTATAATTTAAGTGTAATGTGTAAGTGATAAATACAAGTGGCTGCAGCTCGTTAGATAAAGCAGTGAGGCTGGAGTGGTCATGTTTTGTAGAAAATGCCCATGCTTTGCATTTTACATTACAATAACGCGAAAACGCGAAGCCTACACACACACACACTGAGGCAAATTAATGTTTGTATGTTTAATGTGGTTTTCCCTCTTGCCCCTAATTTATAGCAAAGCTAGTACAGTCAAGGTGACATCTGCTCAGTCCCCCTCCTCTTCCGCCTCCGACTCTCCTCCGTTACCTCACTTGCTGTATTTGCAGCTAGTCAGGTGCCTACTTGTGTGATGTAGATCCAGTAATTGGCAGCGCGGCCCAAGTGCCTGTTAAGAGTGCAAGTGCATGGAGGAAGACACTGGAACACACTCGGTTAATGGGATCTTACTGTCGCTCATGCAAATAGAGTACATGGCTCTCAGCTGCTCTAGCATGTGCCTTTTTTACACTTTACATTCACATAAACAGCCAGTTTGATTAGTTTCTGAGAAATCATTCCTTATGCAAGGAATATCTTTTCGTATTCTTAATGTCGAAACAACGAAAAGACTAAACTGAACAAAATGAAATCAATTTCCACACCTGTCCTCTAGATGGCCTAGATTTCCCGCCTTTTATAGGTCACTTGACTATCCCTGTGCTGAGCCCACCTGTCTCTGCAGGCGGTCGTCATTACCTCCTTAGTGTGATTGCGTACGTGCACCTCAGTTTCTCAGATTCCTTTTAATTCCTTTTCGTCGAGAGGACTTCATGCTTTTCGTGTGCTCCTTTTGTTTCCAATCCTCCTCCACCTGTGTGACAAGAACGCGCAGTACAATTGGACTTGACACCAGTATATTTTTATCTGCCACGTGAGCAACCGTAACTAGGGGAGAGGGCGCAGTCAAAGTACAGCCCCGTCTAAATGTCAACGGCTAGACACCAGCTCCGACAGCACGAGGAGCATTTTGCTTTAGCAGGTTTCAGGCGTAACGTGCTGGTAAACATGAAAGCTGTCAACGGCTTACGTTAAAATAATGACGCGAAAGGCATGAAACCTCAGTGAGCAATTTTCAAAAAATCCTTTGCAGAGTTAATTATGTCTTTTCGAAGCTTTTTCCTTTGGTGACCTTTCCTCACGGGGGGAATGACATGCAGCTTTGCTCTCTCCACAAAGTTTATCTTCCCATCAAGAGAGCATTTCCCGTTTAATTCCACTTCTTGCCCACTCTAACCTTCTTGATACGGTGCTTAAGAATGCAAATCATCATCTTCGTGTTGTTAGCGAGGTGATTTTTAGCATTTGCTCTTTTCTTTGGCCATATTATCTCACTTTTGGTTTACATAAATGTTCATTGTCGGTGTAGCAGCGCCTCTTTGAATTATGCATGAGGCCATTCCCTCTGCTCAATCCTTGAACTTGACATCAGCATATTTTAGATATGCGTCCATGTCTCTCGGCACATTTAGGCATTAATATGTATCACTCATCTGAAACTGTGATAGTAACACCTTGTTGGGTGTGCACAACCCGCACTTCCCCTTAACCAAGCTCAAAAGAATGTGCAAAATACTTGAGATGAAAACCAATGTTTCAACACTACGCACCTTTGTGGTTCGACAGGAAGAAGATGGTAAACTGCTGAGCTGTTTCTAATGGCCGACTGTTAGAAACGTATCCGCTTACCTTTCTGCACAGGTCAGCATAATAACAGTGGTCAGGGTCTGAATTCAAACCAAATTCAAACCAAATTCGAAACCTTGAGCGATGTGTGAAAGGTATCCAGCTTGCATCGCCATGGGACCATTGGGGGACTTGCACTTTTAACCAACCTTTGTTTTCGTGACTGTAATTTTAGAAAATCTTATGGCAAATATATATATAATAGAGTGTGCGGTAAAGGAATGCCATTATGTCAAACTCAATGTGAAAATAGTACTCGGGGGGGAACACGTTGGCACAGCGTCGTCACGACAACAGGGCTGCTGTTGCATTTGAAGGTTACTATTTTGAACTTCACTGCTTTGTCCACGCTGAAGATGCAGAAAGGCCGTCTACACCCTGTTCGCTTTGACAAAAAATACAGAATACTATAAATAAATAAAAAAAATCACAGAAATCCATCAGGAAAGATGTAGCTGTCTGTTAAATGCATCTAAACTCTTTACACATTTTTATAAGGTCTACTGTAAGCTTAGTCACTGTATTGCGTAGGAAAAACTTAAACAAATATCCAGTTGCGTTGGTGGTGGGCGAGGTTTATAACAGGGAAGGCTAATTATCACATTTGTTGTTGTTGATGAAGGAAACAGCAGAGTTAGCAGGCTCACCGCTGTGCTACATGCAGCATTACTATTCACAGCCATTGAGCTTTTCCGCACATTCAAATGCATTATTATCATATCATTTTTTATCCACCTACACCTGCCATTTCAAAATAGCCCCCATTACCTGCAAACACGCTGCTGCGATTGACACCGGGTTCAAAGTGGACTGTGCTCAACAATGTGCTTTCTCGCA
Source organism: Gadopsis marmoratus (assembly GCA_036023855.1). NCBI lineage: Eukaryota > Metazoa > Chordata > Actinopteri > Centrarchiformes > Percichthyidae > Gadopsis > Gadopsis marmoratus. The sequence continues at coordinate 54,766 of JAVQJF010090507.1, forward strand.
GCTTTGGAAATATGTGCAGCGTGCGAACCATCACTGTACACAATGCAATATCCAGGGGTCCTGTTTATTAAGGTGTTTGTGTTGTGCACATCAAACTGAACCAGGGTATTGAATGCTATTCCCGTGACGTTTGCTCGTTGACACAAAGGAACTGGAAAATGGAGAGGTGAAGGAGAGGACAGAGCCTTTTTTTTTGTTTGCTTTCCCAACTCTGCTTGGTGAGAGATATGAAAGAATGTTCAGAGAAAGTGTGATTTATTACAGTTATTCAAAAATGTATTTCCTGGACTGAGTGACAATCACCATTAACGTCATAGAGCCAAAACAGTGACACCTTATCAAATCACATGAAGTCCTTGGTGTAAGGGCGGCTACAAGCATGGTGCTTAAACTTTGAGTTACTTTAAGTTGTTGGATATAGTTATATTAAGTGTGTGAGCTTTCAAAAATGTGGCTTATACATGATTTTGCAGTGGAGGAAGGTGATTGAATTGCCATTAACGGGTAACCTGTAATTACACCATAACACAAATTTTTTTTTTTAGAATTTAAATTACTAGTAACTTGACCTAATACTCAATTTTCCAGTAAAGCAACATTTGCTTAGTGAATCCATATCTGAGCATGCACTTTTTGGAGAGCCAAGAAAAACCTAAACGCTATTTGGAAGCCATATGTAGGCACATTACACCAGGGGATCATTTAAAACCAATGTTGCCACTAAGTTGTTTGCACAATTAATCATTACGATATCCGATCAAATTTAAATGCATGTATTGTATGTTAATGTTTAAACTCATGAAGTTTTAACAACTCCAAGAGTCCATTAAATTGTGATTAGTTAGGCTTCGGCAGAATGTGGCACTGACCAGCTTCTTGCTACTTAGAATGCAAAATCTTGAGTATGTTAGGAAGCATATGATAAATGTCAGATGCTTGAAAGGCAACAATTACTCTGTGCTTAGTCTGCTGAAACCAAAAATCCAACATCAACCACACAAATTCTCCAGACCCCGCCCTCACAGCTAACGGATAGCACATATGTCATCTTGACTTTCAGTTTTGACTCCCGGAAATCCAAAAGGTGAGCAGCATCATTTTGAAGTTTCATCAAATTCCAATGAGCGGCGTCTGAGATATCTGATCTGTAGTCCAAAGCCGTTGCAAAGCAGCCATTCCCTCGCTCATTTCGACGTCCATCTTTTCTCAGCAGCAGGCACATTTGCACACACAGGCTTGCCCTGGTAATTCTGCTAACCAGGCCTACATTAAAGCACACACGGTCAGAAAAAGCTATTCAAGTAAAATACAGCCTCATAAAACATCTTTATTACTTTTGGTGCAATTTGCTGTGGGGCACAATCAAAGAAATGGACCATTTTGTAATTGGAAATACTCCAACAGGGATAAGATGGACAATAATAGCATGTTGTTGATGTTGGTGGGGAAACAAAATGAAAGGACGAATATGGGTAAAAAAAAAAAAAGAAGCTCAACATATTTAAAAGAGGGGCACAACAACTAAATTTTGTATATTAAATAGCCAATGTTTTAAAAATGTCATCATTGTAACTTAAAGTGATCTGATTTTACTCATTGGCCAATGACGGTACGTTGTAATTGTCAGGATTTTATAAGTTTGGAAAAGACACTACAGGCCCACGTTTAAGATATTTGATATTTTAAGCATTTTGTCGTTGTTGTGGCACAGGTCCAAACCGCAGTCAGCTGGTTGCTTGACCTGTGTTATAGTATAAACAGCAGTGAGACATGGCTAGATGGGACCCAAGAGCAGAAACGAGGGAAACGCCACAGCAGGCAGGTGGAAGCCGCTGGGGCCGATGAGGGAGAGGAAGGCAGACAGGGTGGCAGCGACTAAGGAATCCCGGTACTTGCTTAGATCATGCTCAGGCTGGACAGAAGCAATGATCTGACAAAGCGTTGCTGGCAGCCTGAGGTATAAGTACTATGGATCTAACACAGATGAGATGCAGGTGCGCGGACTGATTGAAGGTGGTGGACCCGCCCCTCCTGGTAGACAAGTAGATGGAGAGAGAGACACAGGACATACACAAGCCACATACACCATGACAGGCAGGACTAAACAGAGTTGTTGGAAGGGTTAGGGTTAGTGGCACTACTCTACTTATACATAAACGTACACGTAGTTAGCCCTCTCAAAGGTGTGAACAGCCTCACGTGTATCAGGATCCTAAAGGGGGGGGGGGGTGTATTTCATTCAGTCCCTTGCGCTCCCTTATCTTAGCTGTCTTCACTGCTGGCGGGCAGACTGTAAATGGCAACCCGCCCCCTTAAAATGAGTGTAATAACTTCATCTTGGCAGAGCAAGCTTCGCCCTATAGCATCCACCAAACATAGTAACTTCCCAGAGAGACGCACTCCGGGAACCTCGTGAAGAAAACGCAGAACCTGGCACAGAGTCTGGCAGTGTGCACGAGCAGGTCTAGGTGAGAAAAATGTATTCGACATTCTGGCTGTGAGCCTACCAACGTAGCAACAGCTAAAACCAAAGACCCCAACTTGAGTATGCTATTGAATATGAGTCATTAAGTTAGGTAGCAAAGGTCTAATACATAATCCTTCTGAGATTAGGTTAAAAATGAAAAAGACCGTGGGGGCATTTTTAGCCCACCATCTCTGTTCGTTAAATGAACTTAGCTGAAAACGAATCAATCTAAAATTGGTTTCTTCTCTAAGAATACCTTTATATGATAACTATTTAATACGTTTATCTGGTGCTGTGTGAAATCTGTGTCTGAAAAGTACAATACTTCCCTCTGAAATGTGGGGGAGTAGAAGCACAAAGTAGCAGCAAATACTCAAAGTAAAGTCTACCTCAGAATCGTGCTGAAACACTCATCTGAGGAAGTGACACCTCTGGCTGAATTTAACAATAAATTCTAAACACGTGGAGGGCCTCTGGTCGCAGGATTACATATGTACTGTATGTTTATGCGGATTTGCCTCATAGGGATGACAGAACTGCACTCTGACCAATGAGCAGAGGTCTCCACAGTCACTTTCACACGAGTCCCACTTGAATACGTCAGTCAATATCTCATTCTAGATACCAAATGCAGCAATTTTGTTTTTATTAAAAGTGAATCCATACACATTACCCACTACAGCTTTAGCTTTATGATGCGGATTTGGTACACTTCAGCGTCAGTGGCCCCGATGGGATCTGTATTCATAACCTGGGTAGCTTTGCTGCCATCCTACCTATTGAGTCCATCATGTTGCGCTTTTATTGTTTGGGTCTCTTAAGCTAAATCACTAACTGAGATTAACTGGCAGGCATCCTAAATACAAATCCATTTTAAATTACTAGAGCGCAGGTGGACAGACGTACTCGCAATCCTTCCAATAATGTCACAATTTCCACCGTGCCCTGCTCTTTCGCTACTTCGCTTGGAACATGTAGCGCGCACTCTGCTTCTTTTGAGCTATTATGCAACATTTCAAGTTTCCAATTAGGCAATGGCTGTCACAGCATCAGCTGCAAGAGCACAGATGGACGGACGGAGTTTCACTATGCCCCGCAATGAAGTTCTACAGTACATGAGCTGCTTCCAAGTATTACACAACACTTCAATTTATGTTATTCCTGCGCTTTTCTCTGACGTTTATCTTTCAAAATACATTAATGGAACAGAGCTGCATAGCTATCGATCTTTAATACATTAGGGAGCAGGGTACCAATAAACAGCTGCGATATTCCGACGGGAAAATGACTGAACCGACGTCAGAATATGCACTTTTAAATTGAAGCAAGTTACCAATCTTACATTCCAGGATGTCAGTTTTTTTACACTTCATGATTTCGTTTTAAACTCTGCCAATACCTCTGAAGCCGGGGTGTGTTCAGGGAGTATGCTGGGGTGTTTCGTTATATGTTGTTTTTTTTAACGTCATCACCCACATTTGGCTACTCAGCTGCTCTGGCGAAGCAGTAGGAGGTTGAACACCTCGCTTAAGGGCACCTTAACATAACCGAGATGGAAGCAGTACTGATTTAATCCCCAACCGAGATCTTAATAACTATTTCCCATGGCCTTCAATTCACAAGCCTGCGTCTCAGATGTTCAGGCAACCATAACCCAACCATGTTAATTGGAATGCCAGTCCACAGACAGCCAGTGATGAAGACGTTAGATTTGAAAACTATTTATGGGACCAGTTTCAATCTTTAGTACCAGCTGGTATTGGAATACAGACAACATACAGAGAATTGTCCCTTATCAGGGAAAAGCTCAGCAGTCATTCTGTCTTATGCACAGTTTGACAAACATTTGGCTTAACCCCCAGTCAATATGCAATTAGCCATGGCCAAGTGCTTACATAGTCCAAAGCTACACAGAATTCAATTTGATAGAGATTCATTATTCATGCGAGCCATGCAATATTTATATCCTGATAAGAATAAATAATTCAATGCAAGATGATCAATTATGTATAGATTTGGCATAACTAAATGCAATGTTTCTATAGCCTTTATCCACATGGAGCCTGAAGGAAAGTGCAATAATGAAGCAACAGAGAGGATTTTGTTTGTGTCAGGGCTTTAAACGAGCAACTCATTTGACTCCATAGATTCAAGCGCCTTAATCTCTACAAATTCACAATCCCGTGCTTGCCCCCGCCACAGATTTTGCAGCTGTATCCATTCCGAAAGTTCCACGTTCGGCGCTCGCTGCATGCCGCCGCAATTTGGAACTTCATTATTACTCCATCACTGTGCTTAATTACGCAGAAAATTCTCATTTTCTTCACTGTAACCATCAGAAGGCGTGAGGTGTGATGTGCCAAACGGATGACTGATAGACGCAGGTTTTGTGTTTCGCAACAGCACAAAATGTTATGACACACACACACACACACACCCCCCCCCAGTGCAACCACATCCCTACATTGTTGGCTACACTGAGCTGCTGCAGCTGACAGGAAAATGCATTTTAGTTTCAATATAATTGTCCATTTCCCTTTGATTTCAGCGTTCTTTAATATTGCAGTTTTTTCTTTTGGCTGCCATGCCCTCGTTCTATCACTCAAAAAGTCCAACTGCCAAAAAATACATAAAACGTACTGACAGCTTAACTGTACTCTTATTTTACAGAAAGCCCTGCCAGTAACTGCCCAAAATCATATAAATACTGAAAGAAAAGTGTAATAAATTGCAGGTTATTGTCAGGAATGGCGAGTGCGTGGCCACAAGACCATCCACACTTGCGACACACGGCATAGACAATGACGCCGCAGAGAACCGAGCAACCGAACACACTTAAATACACAGGACACTAACGAGGGGATGGACCACAGGTGAACACGGGGCAACAGGTGAAAACACTCCAACAATCAGGGAAACACGAGGGACAGGACGCAAACTCAAACGCAGGAGAACTAAGGCAACAAACCACACAGCCCAGAAAGCACGAGACAGGAAACAGAAAATGGGAAACAACCATTCAAACGGACGCGGGGCTTGACAATTATCTGCACAACACTTTCTGCATAAGTAAAATATGTCATAATAGAATCAGATCATAAGGTGGTGTAGTAGACTCACCAGCAGCCATTTGTACTCATTTCAGCTTGCTTTACTGCTTTTGTGATTGACATCATCCAACTTTCCATTTATACAGATCTGTTGTGGCATCCTAGCGCTTTAAAGCAATTAGGCAACAATTATGCATATTGAAACCAAATCACAGAGGGGTTAGCAACATGATCACACGTTTCACAGACGCTGACAACAACAAAACAATGCAAGCACATCTTAAATTATACTTAACACCTGCAACCTCATGTGCCATGTTGAAAAATCATTAGTCTGAACATAATGCAGTAAATGGATTTCTGCTCCTATGGTCTGATGTATGTCAAGTGCTGAAGACCTCTGAATCACAGCCAAAGAATGCAGACTGCTCCTTATAACTCATGGGACTAAATCTCGAAGCGTGTTGGATTTTTCGGAGTGAGGGTGGAGGTACTGCAGAGGCTTCCTCTCCTGGCATCCCTCAGGGTGAGGCAAGTAAACAGAGTGCAGTGTTGAACCAGGCTTTCTTCAGCACACACTGCAGCGTCTTCAAGTTGCTCAACTTGTCAGGCCTCGCATCTTGATAGGCAGAAATAAATGGAGCCTAAACAAACTAAATTGCCTTTAAGTGCAATCCAGCTCTTGAGTCATTTTTAAGCTAATTACATCAAAATATCAGCTCACGCACCGACTTAGGCAGGAGGTAGGAGAGTGTAGGAAGAAGGAAGGAAATGTAAGAAATGAGAGAGGTTGGGAGGGCAAGACAAATATGAAACAGCAAACAGGATGACTGCCTCTGAAAGAGTGGGTGAGGTGAAGATATATGTGATTCTATTTTTACGGGATAACTCTTTAGCTGTGTGATGACGAATGACTTTCTCTGTGTCACAGAAAACAAAGTGCCCCACTGGGAGCCCTGTGCTATTTCATGATTTTCTCTGACCCTGGCAGTGACAAAGTGAAAGTAAAAAGAGAGAGACTTCCAAACTAGCCAGTCTCTCAGCATAAGAAATAAAGTAGGCTTATGGGATGTGATGGTGCATGTTTGCATGCAGCTGACAGGTTCTGTCCTGTGCAGGATGTGTTTGTGCGATTGAGTGAACAGCAGCAGAGGGTGCCTGATAATTGATTGAAACGGCACGGAAAGATTCTATAAGTGTCCGTGTCAAATGCATCACCATTGGGCAGAATGCGTAATCAACACCACTTGCTTCAGGACGGAAAGACAAGTATTAATCCCATGAGATGTGCCTCGCGTTTGACATTGCTGACTCTCAATACTAACCTCAATTTTTCAAAGGCGCCTGGAAATCAATTTGTTCTTGAGATGCTCCGACCTCTTTGCCCACCTTTTGATTCTCTCAAAATTCTCATCGATTAGTCCAACTGACAAGGCCCCAGGAACAATTTGCCGTAGCCTTTTTCCTTGGATTATTGGATTTGGATTGGCCTGTTTTTGTTTTCCTTTACTTAAAGCTGCACTAATCAGTATTTATTGATGTCACCGTTGGACAAAATGACTCCGTGTGACTATGTGAAATTGTTGCTGGTAACACTGTCTGGGTTTGGTTTCGGTCCAAATTGTTAGAAAGCCCTATTTAGAATGTGGCTGATGGAGAGAGGCAAATATCTTGATATCACTAAGATTAAGATATATTTATGCAACCTGTTTAACCACAATGATCTCTTGACACCCCAGAAAGGACTTGAAACTGTACTTGGCATAGCTACCAATGCTTTTGACCATCCAATCAAATCAAAATCATTCCTCTCCCTAGCTAATATCCCATTGGTTGACTGTTTACAGTGATCCCCTGCTCCAACTTCCTGTTTCAGAAGGACTAACTTCATATCAGAATCAAAAACGGGTTTATTGCCAAGTAGGTTTTTCACGTACAAAGAATTTGCTTTGGTGTTGTTGGTGCAATAAAATCTGAATATAAAAATAAGTGAAATAAGACAGTAAATAAAATATGATAAAATTAAACAAGATAAAATAGAGATAGAATTTGATAGAATTTGAAACCAAAAACAGACTGTACAGAGTATGGATATTACAGCTGCGGGATGTGCAAATCTCACAGTATGCAATACAAATTGTTTTGGGGCTTCCGTTAATATAACGTATATTTATATATTAAAGAAGTAAAGATGCCAATTATGTCATTGGGCCTGTAAGGTTATAATCCTTAAAATGAATATACAATATATAAAAAGCACCAACAAAAATATACAAGTCAAATGTTTTTGTAAGACGTAAAAAAAAATGTCAATAATTGAACAAAGATGCATGTTAATATTGCACAAACACAATAAGCCTAGGCCTAATCATTTTGATTTGTCAGGTATTATCTCTCAACAAGTGAGACAAACATTGGTTTTCATCCAAACAAAGAAATACATCTGGCCACAGGCTTCTTTGCTGAGGGCTTCATGTGGAAATATTAGCGGTTTTAATACCCAGCTATTCAAACAAATGGAACAGGTCTGAGATTTGGGAAACTCAATTTTTGTCTTTCGAAGAAGTAACATCCACCATCTGGACAAATCAATACCAGAGAAAATTAATCTATTGCCGGGATGAAAGCAAACCACAGTATGACGTGCCATTTAAAAATATGGGTTGCTGAGTTCCTTCTCAATATTTTTACTTTCACTCATCAGACCATGTCTTCTTGGAGCAAAGACTCACGCACAATGTTTTAGAATGAGCTTTAAGGCATTAACCGAACAGCATGGAAGATCTTGAGGCAAAGAAAAAGGCGGAAGATCAACTTGAAAATGTTATCGTGTTGCTCTAAACAAGATCCTGCTGATCGAGTGCAGGCACTAAAAAGCAAACCTGTAAATGATTTAAGGCTACTTCAAGATTTACCTGCAATTGGATGTATATATTTGTCTGATCTCCCTAATTGGACCTTGATTGCTTGACTGCAAAACAGACTAAATGTATAATTGTCTAATTAGGAGTTACTAATTCCGATTTAGATGTGAAATGATTTGGGTGTGTTTGGGGAGATATTTAATTTGTGGCACTTGGTTGGGGTTAAGTGAATTAATATGAGAATTACCTTCCACAATGCGGTCTTGCAGAAGCCCTTCACCTAGCCAACAGGCAGGAAATGGGGCTGAATCTTGGGGGAAATTAACAAGGATGTACAATGAACATGGCACCTCAAACTGAGACTAGTTGTACAAGAGGTTGGTGGAAGCTGAACAAGATGGAAATGTATGATGAGGCTGCAGGCAGTTGCAAAAGCAGATTTCAGCTTGGCGATTTCTATATATCTGAAAGATTGTACATACCTAATAACATACTACTTGCGTTGACTTTTGGTAATTTAGCTGTATCATTCAAGGGCTTAGATTGGGGTTTCAAAGTTGATTAGGGGACAAAGGTGGGGTGGAATATGTCAAAGGAGTGGATAAAATCTATTCAGCTATTAAATGAGAATACATATCAAAATAAACTAAGAATATAGCCATCACCTGATCTCTCCAAGGGACCATCAGTTCTGGCAGGATCACTGGCCTTGGTCTGGACTAAGGGTGGAATCTGGTGTCTGGGATCCTGAGATGCCCTCCTAGGTCAACCTTCAGACAATAGCTCAGAAGAAGCTCCCTGCGTGCATGGAACCGATTTTAGGCATTATCATTACAAGGCCTAAAATCATCACGACATTAAAGCAGCAGGATGTCTTGCAAGACGGCTCTTTCTGCTATTATGGGACACGTATTACAATATCTAACTGCTTTTCTTCTCCACAAAGGCTTTGCCCTTTCTGATAGGGCTCTATAGGTGGTAATCCCACATCCTGTTGTGATATTGATACATGACATCGCACACACGAGTAAACCACCAATGTCTTCCTACAAGAAATGCAGAGTATCGCCATCCCCCGTAACAAACATCTGACCAACTGAATATACATATGTCACCGTGCAGTAGGCCAGCTGGAGCCTCACCTATCTTGCCTGCCAAACACAAGGTTGTGGGTGGTATACCTGGCATTTGTCAACAGCACACCAGCACTGTAACACGCCAAGGTGATATATCTGTCATGTTTCTCTTCAACTGAGCTGCCATGGGTTAGGGATGCATATTACACATAAATATACCGAATATAAATATATGCAGGGCTAGCAAGGCTCTGTACTTATAAACAGGCCAATTATGAACACGGATGATGCGGTTTTCCCTTCTACCCTTCCTCGTGGGGTTGAGGATGGGAAGCTTTGAGCGGAACTCTGCTCTTAGCAAGTATCATTGCTGAATTAATTAACAATGACTTAAGAGGTTTGCCCAACGGGCTCGGAAGGCTGCTTTGGAGGTAGCCTTTGAACAATATAAATAGGTACCTAGCATTACTATCTAAGGGCGGAGAGGCCCGAATTCTACCAAATGCTTTTGTTTTTCTTCATGTCTCAGAAGGTTTCAGCATTTATTTTGTCATGCCGTGTCAATGTCTTTGATACAAGTACTAGGAGCTGCCAAAGTCACAAAATGTTTAAAAAAACAAAGTTAACTATGGACTGTAGCACTTGAATAATGTACATCATTGTGTACAGGGATTTCTGTTATTAGCTTTTATGCCCAGCAGTTTAAACGAGTCAGATAACAACTAAATAATCTACGTATCTAAATTTAATTTACAGAGAAGTTGAATAAAAGTGTAATTTTTGATTAAATTCACAGACATCGAGTTGCTCCCAATTTTATATAATTCAACAAGATGGAATAACAAGTTGCTCAGGAAAATACAGAGTAATTAAGATGTCGCAAGGCCTTGATGAGAAACAAAGGAGTGTAATATGCCATACATATTTAGAGAAGTCAGTAAAATATGCAGTGATTATATTAGCAGTAGGACCGAGTGTTTACAACGTGCGGACAGACTGCCAAACGAAAGAGAACAGGTTGCCTGTCTCATATGTTTTGCAAATGAGCCTGTACAGTACTGATGTATCTAGCCTTTGGAAGTATTCCTCACAAAGTAAACATGGCCGCAACAACAACGGTCTCCCAAGGGACTCGCAGCGAGCGCAACAGTTATCAAGGCGGGATGCAAAGTGAGCAGCAGCCATTACACTTTCAAATGGGAATTACATCGTGTTATGTACCAGGCTTTTTCCTCCCTTACATGCAGATTTCCCCCTGAAACCATTCATTGATCATGGAAATTAAGCCCGAGCATATTTATTTGCCAGCCTGACTCTACCACTCAAGTAGGCTCAACATTTGTTTTCCTGGTTGTCACCGTGTCTCCGGGGACCTCCGTGCCACCTGTTCTGTTTCCGGGCGGAAAATGATTGCGGGGAAGTGGGAACGAAGGGTGTTATTTTGCCTCATGATTTTCAGTGAGAGTTTGGTGACACATTGGCCTGCAGCATCAACTCTCACTGCACCGTGACCAAGTCGGAAACTTTACAGCAAAAATGATTGATGAGCGGCTCTCAGCAGAAAACTCTCAGGGGTGTTTTCTGGAAAAGTCAACTTTTTAAAATTAAGAAAAGCTAGTTGGTTTTTTTGGGGGGTTTTTTTAGGCTTTTTTAGGTTTGTCTTAGTTTGTAACATGAAAGTTCTTTGTATAGCACAAATTGTGCCAGTTCTGTTCTACAATAACGCAATTACATTGCGTTTTCTCTATAAATTAGCCGTAATTAAAGAGCAGAAATGAATGGGTTCCATACATTTATCTAGTCTTTGCACATTGGTTCACATTAAATCTAATTTAGACAAGTATGACACCTATTTTTGATATATGTGTCAGTATCATTAGGCTAATGCTCTATAATTTAGAGTTTCTATAGTTAGATAGATTTTAAATTTACCAGTCAGCGGATGGAGACAGTAAGTGTTACCTGTCTAACATATACCCTCTTAATTGTTTTTAGTTTTGATTTTTAGAACTGAAATTGCACACATGCCAAAGATATGACGGTTTGCCACAAAATAAAAAGTAAAAAAATCACTGCAGTGTCAATGATTAACAATCCTCTTTGTGTGACCATGTGAATGGTATCTACGGTAGGAGATATGGGCTTACTGACAGACTCAGTTTTAGTGATCAATAAATCAATCAATGGATTAATCAGTTAATGTTCTGACATTAAATTGAAGGTGACATTGTCGGACAGCTGCAGACTTACATGGTGTAACATGCATTCCTAGTGAGGGAAGAGATCCTGGACAAAAATCTTCTTGCACCTCATCACGCTTTGGCATTTTTGTCCTATAGTGTTGCCCGAGTAAATCACACAATGCAAAGTTTTCTGCTTATACTTGCATTACTCCAAATACCGGGGTAACATCTGTAATTACCACCGACGTCTCCACAGTGGATTTAATGATAGTTAAGCCAGTTGGCACTACGTTGTATTGAAGCCTCCAGTAAAGTGCATACGGAGCATAGTACCTCAGTCATTAGCTGTTGCCCTGTACAAGAAGGTTTCTGTGTGTGGTTTGCATTTTCTCACTGGCCTCACTTAAATTTCCTCCCACGGTCTATAGATATGCAGGTCATGAAACCTGCAGACTCTAAACCACCAATAACAGGGAGCATTTGTGTCTGCCTGTGTGCTAAGGCCAAAACCTGCGGCATGTGACCTCAATAAGAATATGTCTGCTGTGCTGTTCAGAACAATGCTCTGACCAATGTCGTGGTTATGTACTGTCTTAGAGCCAGGCTATAATGTGGTTCAAGAGATGGTAATGTAGGCTTGAAATAGTCTGAAATGGAGGCCTTGCAGGGCAGCTACGTTGCCATCGGTGTGCAAATGTCCATTTGCCTATTTTGTGCAGGCATTCGTGGTCCTCAGAGGATGGATTGTATTTACCCAGACTTTCCATCTATCACCATCAGGTCAAAGTTTCAGTTTGTTCAATATTTTGGGCATCCCCGTCAGGTGTACTTACTTAGTAAGTAAGTAAGAAAAAGAGGATGAAGACCGAGATCATGTCACAGCCCGGTTGTGTTCATGGTTTCCCTTCCTGGTGTTCCTTCCCACCTCCCTCTTGTCTCCTGTGCTGTCTCTCTTTGTGTGTGCGTCTGTTTGGAAATCGCGGCATTCTTCTACACATCTCCTGCTCCGAGCCTGCAATCAGTCAGAGCACCTGCCATTCTTCAGCTCATCACCCTGCAGTATTTCTACTCTGGTTTCGCACTCAGCCGTCAGCGGTTGAAAGGTGAATTTTCCATTTTTGAAAATAGTTTTTGAAACCATTTTGCTCGTGTTAGGCCTGTGTTTTCCTGTGCTCCAGGTTCACTCCTTCTCCACCAGCTTACCAGCTCTCCTGTTTGCTCGTCCGCCACCAACCTTTCCTGCCTGCCTCCCTCCCTCCCTTACCCCAGCTTGCCTCCCAACGTCTCGCCAAGCCCTTTCCTCAGCTCCATTCCCACCTGATTACCTCGTCTTCCACCTCCCTTTTCCCCCCTGTGTTCATATAAACCAGTGTGTTCTTTCCAAAAGGCCAACGTCCGTGTCATGCACCTGGGCTTCGCCCGGCATCCTGCAACAGACAAACAAAGATGTAACAAAAACAGTAAAAAGATTATGAGTTAGTGTGTAGTCTGAAGCTGTAGCCTGTACCATTTAAAAAATAATGTCTTCCAGATGCAGTCAGGACACAGTAAAAGAACAGTTGCATTTATGTTGAAACACATGGTGTGGGTGATTTGAAATAATAATGGGGGCAGCCATTCTGATGCGCTTGTTTACTTGTCTTTTTGCTGACCTTTCGCCCTGCGAGGGCACTTTCAACCTATGTAATGTTTCCAGCCTTGTGTTCCCCTGGCAATTCTCACGGTCCACAGTGACAGTTTGCATGCAGTGCCGTTCTCTCATAAATACGTAACACCCAGAACCAGAAAGCCATCTAGTGAAGACCGTACAAAGGGCAAAACTCTTGCTGCTTGCAGAAGAATTGAGACATCGCTGGGCTTCTGCCTCCTGCCTGAACCCGGCATAAGGACAGGCAAGCATTCAGAACAGACGCAGGACTTTCAAGCAACGCCCACAGAAGAACAGGAAGATTAAAAAGGAGTGTTTTATTTTCTCCTGCCAAACATTCTGGCCATTTAGTTTTTACAGGAGCCGGCCCCAGTATGAGGGGGACGATTCACTTTGGGGCATGGACCTTTGCTTTTGTAACCAGAGTAGCGGGAAACGGGCAGAGAAACGGAGGGGAAGCCAAGTCGGGATGGAGAGCATAGAAGCTACAGGGAAAGGTGGAGATGAAAAGAGGAAATGACACACGGAGAGAAGCAGCCAAAGAAAAGGAAAGGAGAGCAGAGAAAAGAGCACGGCCTTCTGTAATGAGCCCTGGTTAAGAAGCGGCACTAGATGTCTGTCAGGTTTCATTTTGCATTGATGCCTCCGTGCTTTTTCTCTTGCAGTCCCTGCGCTGTAATCATGTTGTCTTGTAGAACTTCTAGAAAGAAAAAAAAGAAATGGTCTGTCTTCGGCTCCCATAGTTCTCTGTGGCTCTGTTCATTCAGACTGGAAATGTGCACAGTGTTTCCATTCGTGGCCCCGCTCTGTTGTCTCTCCTCGATCAGACGCTTTGAGTCTACGAGGCAACATGGCGCGGGAAGAGTACACAACGCCGCCTTTGCACATCTTTGATCCAGATGCAAATAGGCTTGGCTTCACTGTAAGCACTCTGAGGTGGGATTCTTTGACTTGTCAGAGTGGTCTCTGGATAGCTTCCCTTCCAGATGACGGCACTGGGTCTTTGACAAGACAAGAATAATTGTAGATGATCTTTTGAACATGAACAGGGACATGGAGAACCAAATGCCCGCAATCTGAGAAAGTTGTTCTCGAATCTGGCAAAAACAAAAAAAGTTTGTGACAGCATGAGCCGGAATACGCGCCCAAACAGTCACAGTAATGTTATTCCCTAAAGAGTGCAACGTATCTCTTAAGTCGCTGATGGCAAGAAATCTCCCAATTTCTGACTGCCGTTCTAATTGACTGGATGAAGGCTGATGTGCGAGATGAACAGTGGCTTTGGCGTACCTTTGATTGCACACATGACTTATTCAAGAAATGCTGGCTAATTGGCATATATTTCAAAGATGCACCCTCCCTTCGAAGACATCTAACAAAAAAAGCCATTGGTACATGGTTAGAGAGCAACAAATCTGAGCTTTTTTTTAATTACCTAAAAGCCAGAAGGGTCTGTGTGATGTTCAAGAATAGCTTGTGCTTTACTTATTCATACAGCGTACACTGCATGTTCGTGGTAAGTTGTGCTGCTCTCTGGGATAATTCCTCCAAACCTCAAAGAGACGACATCCAGTTTACATTGTCAGTTTTTCTTTGAGGGTCAGACTGCTTACATACCCCCAATGTTATTTTGATTCGTGCATCTCTGCCTTTTATCGCTGAGCTGTTCCTACTGACACAGACAAAGTGGGACTCCCCGCGGTCCAATTATTTCAGCTTTCTCATTGACAGCGTGGCTCCACTATTAGGGTGGGCTTATGGATATCGCTAAAGCACTATATGATGCCCTCTGTTTGTGTGTGGGTGTGCGCACACATTTGCGCACCTCCCTGTTACAACTGACAGGGAGGTGCGCCAGTGTGCTTCTATTATGAGCCTTCTTGTTCAGAGGCCTCACAATGAGAGCTCTGTCTCCGGAGGGAGCCTGTCCAGCTCCACCAGAGAAACCAAATAAATAAGACGGCGCTGAAAAAAGAAACGAGAGGAGCTGTCAAAGAAACATGAAGGGAGCACGCCCAGTCCTAATGAAATTGGCAACACGAACACAGAAGCCGCTTCATGGCGATCTCATGCTGGTGTAATGATTCCGTGCCCTGGATTGTACCAATTTCAGACAGGTGTTAACGCTGACTGAGTAGCCAGCGCCTACGGCTGTCTACACAACAGCACATTTCATTTGGATTGGTTTGGGCGCTATCAAAGTACGCGCGCTGGCTCGTGTATTATATTGAAGTCTGCTTGAAACATTCCACGCATGAGTGCTTCCAAGCGAGCTTCGTCCAGCCAGCTGTTTTCTTTTTTTATTTTATTTGAACATACCACATACCACAGCTTCAGAAGGGTATAAGTTTCACAAAGTTCCTCAGTCCAAGTCTTTGCAGTCATTTTATAAACAGTAAAAGGATAATGATTAAAAAAACTCCAACAAACGGGAAAAAGCTCCCGTGGGGACACATCAGTAGATATCAGACTGTGAAGGAACATGTCATTGTATGTCATTTCTTAATTAATTCGTCGAGACATTGAACAAACAGCACAAACTGGAACAGGCTGTACATGCAATGTGGGACAACCTAAAAAGGTTGGTCCACCAAAACAAAAGATAAAATATGACAATCAGTCGCACATAATAACGCCCGGAAGAAGCTGTGAACAGTTTTTATGGGGACTATTTCAATGGTAGAAAATAAGAACTGGGACATTCGCAAACAAAGCTGCGTGCACCTACATTGTATACGGGTGGAAGCAGAAATCTCAGGGTGCCTGCACACCTGACCCCTTTGGCCGGCTGTAATATAACGGTACAAGAATCCTCTCTGTCTCCTGCTTCACAATCAATCACAACTAATGGTGCTCATAATACATAACTGGCAAATGGACTTCACTTATAGAGCACTTTTCAACCTTAACGGTTCCCAAAGCGCATTCACCCATCCACACACACCGATGGCGCGATGTCTTGCCGAAGGACACTTCGACGTGTGGATGGGAGGAGCCGGGATCGAACCATCACCCTGCTCTACCTCCTGAGCCACACCCACAAACAAATCAACATAAAAGGGTGTTTTGTGTGTGTGTGTGTGTGCAGTGAATTGAACCTGGCCAAATTAAGCTAAAACATTCTGCATGGCTAGATACCACCAGGGGTAAATGAGCAAATAGGACTTATTTTTGGGGTGAACCAACCCTTTAAAATCAAGAAGCTGCAAGTTGTGCACCCGTTTCCTCTTGTAGGATTCAGATTCACATCGAAGTAGCATTGGTCTTCTAAGGTGTCCTCAGAAAATGCCTTGCGTACACTAGCTGAGAGGCGGATAAGAACAAAGCATACATTTCACAAGTGTACACCTTCCCGTGGCACTGGGGCGAAGAGGACGCTTTGACAAGGCACACACACTCAGGGACAAGGGCCTGATGTAGAGCGCCGTTCACCCCCAACAAGTAATAAAACACTCAAGGAACGGCCTCTTGCTGCCATGGTAACAAATGTCCGTAAAGGTTGCCCCCCCCCCGTGTGTGGCGGACAGATGAGATGAGCTATGGTGTAAGAGGAAAGTAGAAGTTGTAACCTCAAAACAAAAGGTCAATTATGTTGGAAGTTATCCGTGGCTTAGAACAGGGACATTGCTGCCGTCACACAAAGATAATGGCTATTACTGACAGGTTAGTAAAAGTCGGGGAGTACAGTGCTGAGCTATAATTTCTTGGAGGTTATATGCCAGCGGTGTCAGCTTGCATCTATAAGGTATTCTTCTCTGCAACAACAAAAAAATAAAAAGGAGAGAATGCGTTCTTATAGGTCAGTGATAACAGGCCTCTGGAAATCTTGATAAATAGTTCCTGGCAAGTCTTTTGTGCGGTGCCTCTCTCTCCAGCTTGTTTATTTGCTCAGGCCCGTTGTGATGCATTACAGATCTACACTGCTCCTAATCCTCTGCAGCACTGGCTTTGACAGCTTTTTGTAAAGGCATACAGAGCAGCAAGCAGCAAATTCCCCTCCCTTTGTTTTCTTTGGAGCCCTAAAACTTGTACAGAAAAGTGTCTAAAACCAAAGTGTGTGTGTGTGTGTGAAATGGAAGAAACCAGAATGTAAACTTTATGGCAAGACACACACACACACACACACAGTCTCACTACCACTGCAAGACCGTAAAGATTACAGCTACAGTCAATCATTCCACCTGAGATGTGTGTTTAAAGAAGAGTCCAGAATCTACAAATATATTTTAATGGCGGTCAGGAGAAGTCTCTCTCATTGCCTCTTTTCTCATTTTGTTTCTTGCAGTCCCTCTTTCTTCTTCAGGCTTGCTCATTCTTTTTTAACAGCCCCCCCCCCCTCTCTCCAGCTTAGCCTTTGTTTCTGTATCTGTTTCTTCACTATCCGCCCCGTCTTTCCCTCCCTCTGATTTGTTCCTTCCTGTCTTTCCCTGCGAAGATGGCCTTCACACAGGGTGAAGGAGAAAATGAGCTCGGCGAGAGGTCAGACAAAAAAACGAGCATCAAGCGGACACACACACACACACACACACACACACACGCACACACACGCACACACACACGGCTTCATTAATTGAAGGGAAGGCTCGGCAGGTGCGCTCAGGTAGCGCTGTCCACTGTTGGGGAGTGCTGATGCTTCAGAAATGACCACCGCTGGTAGTAATGCCCCTGTCATGCATCAATCAGTAGTGTAGGTATCATTATAGGCATGCAGGGAAGGGCAAAGACTGTTACTGATGAGAGCTGACTTATTATAGGTACAGCACGGTGCTGTTGGGGAGGATAAATCTCTCCTGATGTATCATCTGCAGCTTCCTAGATTTAATGCACCTGACAGATGAGCTCACATTTGCTCCATGAATTTCTTTACAATTGAAGCATTAAAAAACACAAAATAACAGCACACCGACACTTTATAGAATCGCTGATTTTTAATCAAACTGTGCTTTTCTTTTTCTCTCCCCCCCCCCACAACAAGCCTCTGCCTTCTTCCCCCATCTGCTGTCGGTATTCTGACTCGTAAAAGAGGGACACATTTGGATTTAATTGGCTTTTGCAAATACTCTGGGTAAACAAAACAAAACAGAATAAGTTTGCACTCTCAAGGTGTCATTGAATTTACACCGCAAGGAATGACAATAAATGTCGTAGCAGGAGCAGTCAGCGGTCAGGTTTCCATTCAAATGTGCAGTAGTGCAAGCTTTAACTTGTAAATGCAAATTAGAGAGTTTCCGTCCAAATATTAGTAATTGAAGTAAAACAGCGGATGGCAGCTAAGCTCCAGTCGGGTACCGTTTAAATCATTGCGGAAGATGAGGACGCAACGAGACGATGCAAACATGCTGGATTTGTGTTCGTTTCATGTGTTATTTGAGAGAGGTTACGCTCTCCTCGACGCCGCACACAGATCACATGGATGCATACAGGATCCTCTTGGCCATTAAAATAACTGCAGTTGAGTCCTCATGGCTTCAACACACAGCTGCTCTGGTTGACTGTCTTCTGTACGGTGGCCGAGCAAACAAATGCACATGAAATGAGTGGGAGGGGGAACTAACTGGTGGGAGGTGCAGGCTGCCAACCGTCTCAATGGCTGTCTCGTGTTCCCAGTAATCACACCAAGATATACTTGATAAATGATTTACATAGCAACTTCAGTGCAATAGCAACAATATGTGGTACTTTGAGGAGAGCTGCTTGGCACATCCTGTTGTGCTACAGAGAGACATTCCATCTGCAGAGGTCGCCTTGCTGAGGGTAAGATCTGTAAGGGAAACCTCGCAATCTAGTGTGGAGAGACAAGATATACATTTAAAGCCATGACTTTGACCTCCATATTGCATTTCCCCCCCTGTACAAATGGCACCCTGTAGAGAGATTTTGGTGTTAAACAGGGACAGCTTAGAGAAACAAAATTAGCACAGGTCACCCACTTACGAGAGCTATGCGGACGGGTGGAGGGGCTGCGCCTAATAAGGGCGATACTGCCTTTTTAGAGAGGATGCAACCATATAAACACTTTTATCACTCCATTACAGAAAGTGTAGCGAGGATGGAATTCAAAGCTATTTCCATCCAACCACGCTCGGCTGAAAACTCGAGGATCATGTTTAATTGGTTGGCAAATTTACATGCAAACAGTTGCAGTTGCCGTCCAGTAATGAGGAAGACTGACAAGAGTAAACGAGATCAACAAACAAGGCTTATGATTATGCAATTCATGAGGGATGTGCTCCAATCACAGCAGCGCATCCCCTCTTCAAATTCAGAGTTTTGGGCTACACCAAGACATGTCTCCTCTTCTTTTTGGAGCCGCAAGACATTTCTGAAAATCAGATTCTTAGTCCGGTAGCAGTCGCTGGTCGATGAGTAAACCCTGGCCTGGTCAAGTCTTCCAAGGCTGAGTCAGCTCCTTAGTGGGAGTTGCAAGAAATGTGAGTAACACTCATCCAATTTGACTTTTCAGGCCGGCTTGGAGTGCTAATTTCCTCACTCTGCCAGATTTCAGATGGGACCTTGCAAAGGAGCTTAAATTAAATCCGTAAAAGTCCACAATGAGAGCGCGAGAACTTCAAAATGCTCAGGTTCCACCCCTTGATGTAGCTGGAGTTACCATCATCCCATTATGTAGACAAATGACTTCCATTTGCTCGGCCACACTTCAAACATTCGACTCTGGTGGAATGAATAGTTTTTCACAACAGTTGGCCAACTATGAGTCACCCAAACACTTTGCAGACTGCGAAAGTTACTTGCCTTGGCTCCAAATATTAACAGTTGTCATGGAAACGTGACCAAGCCAAACAGAAAGCGCTTGTTCAAATGTGAAATGCACATTTTACAGCTGTTTGCCAGTTGGCTTGTTGGATATCTATTAGTGTTTTGGCTCATTGATTTGGTATTTCCTCTTCTTTTGCTTACTACCAACTCATATATACACAAGTGCCACAGAGTATTCTTCAGAATAAACAGGGCTCCATGGACATGAAAGATGGAAAAGCCTCTTGCTAAATCCTTCATATGTCTGAGCCGCTCCACACAACAATCAGCCAGACCAATAAAATCGATGTGTGCGTAGGCAAATCCAAACTTTACTCCCGACACCGCCTTGACAGAAACGAAACGATCCCTCTGTTCAGTTGTTTACGCTGCTGCTGATTGTCTCAGATACAACTGGGTGAGAAAATCGTACATATCGCCTGCATTCTGATGAGTTGTTATCGGCCAATTATTTTCTTCCGGCTGTCAACAGAAATGAAGCTGTATTTCTGCAAGCATGGCTAACAACCCGCGGGGAGGCCTGTCTGTCGGGCGTGTGTGGTAGTGGTGTGTGTGCATTTGCGAGGCGGGGGTGGGGGTGGGCGCTATATAAGCCAAACAACTGCACCCTTTATTGTATACCTCCCCGGCCCCTCTCTCTCTCTCTCTCTCTCTCTCGCTTTAGTTCCCCTTTTTCATGTTCCTGTTCACATTCTAGCACTCTTTTTTGCTTTATTCCCAGAGGTTCTTCCTCATTTTTCCCTTATTATAGATTCACGGCTCTCTACATGCAGCTCTGTCTGGTTTTGGCACAGACTGTTCCTCCGTCTCTTGTTTTTTTATTTAGTTTTTTTCTTTTTCTTGCATTCTCTGTCGTCCCCTCATTTACACTGTTACTGTCCCACTATTGCTGTCTGCATGCGCCTCTCCTGTTGGTATTAAGTTTGGTGTCGTGAATTATTTGTCTTTTTCTGATCAGCCTTCTTGTCTCTTTCAAAACACATACGCGTGCGCACACACAACCTTGCATTTACTGACAAACGCTTAGACAAAGTCATACACGCATGCACCAGCTACGCAAGGCACACACAGACACACTTGCAAAATAAACAGGCGCAAGCAGCTGACACAGTCCAAGACTCGGTGCAAGGGAGCAAAGGCATAACAGGCCAGAAACAATTAAGCACAGAGAGGAGACG
Organism: Gadopsis marmoratus; assembly: GCA_036023855.1. NCBI lineage: Eukaryota > Metazoa > Chordata > Actinopteri > Centrarchiformes > Percichthyidae > Gadopsis > Gadopsis marmoratus. Next base: position 76,009 of record JAVQJF010090507.1, read on the forward strand.
GGCCCGCTGGTGAGGGGCATTTGCATTATTGAAAAGGACTTTGAGGGGAGCAGTGGAAGCTGCATGCCCGGATAACACACAAGCTGCCCGCTTCACTGTTGGACATGCCAAATAATGATCTCTCCTCTCTAACCCGTCTCTCTTTCTCCCCCTGGTCTCTGTATTTCTGTCTTCCACCGTGCTCCCTGCTACGTCTGTCTCCCCACAAACTAGAGAGGTCGCCCATCGCGCTTTACATTCCCCTCCCACCTCTGTCATTTCATCATGTAAAATGTCAAAGAGTGCGTGTTTGTCTTGATGCAAGTGTGCATATGGATGCGTGGGGCCACCAAGCCCCTATGTTTGGTGGCCAAAATGTAAAGTTATGTAAAAACAATCCAAAAAAGGAAATTTAACGTGACTTAATGCAGCCTTCCTTAACTGTGACATTTCAATAAATGAAAAGACATTAAGAGAATAGAATATATTTTTATAACTCTTGTAAACAGATGGTGCTTGTATTCTCTCACAGTCTCACAGCCTATATTTCTTTTGTAAGGGATCTGGATGTTTGTGGAAGAGTAACGTTGCTTTGGCGAAGGCTCGCAGTGTAGGGCTGAAACTTGGCAGCCACAAGGGGGCCACCTACATGGAGCTTTCGGTGGCCACGGGTTAATGTCGAACCCTGCTTTGCTCATGGAGGCACGTTTGTGTGTGTGTGCGAATGAGATTATGCACGTTCAGTTTAAGTGCCTGCCTGGTGCTTCCCTCACAGCACCAGGCTGCAGGAAAAGGACTCGTCAGATACCAAACTTTTTTAGTTTGATTGGTATAAAGTGTGTGTTTGTGTGTGTCTTTTTATGTTTGTTGGAATTAGACGTGCACTTGCATATGTGCCTATATGCCGTACATATATAGTCTGAGATTATTTGTGAAATGCAGAGTTGTGTGTGTGTGGTGGCACTAGGCTTGTGGTTTTGAGAGTGAGAGCGAGTGTGACTGGGATAGAAGGAGACATGGGACTCATGGAAATGGTCGGCTAAAGCCAGCTCGCAGCCAACCTGCCCCCTGGAGGGGAAGAATTCAGAGAGCTGTTCTTAGCAAGAGCTTGTCAGCCGAAGCAGCCAGGGGTCCAAAAAAATCACAAACGATTACATAATCTTTAAAGAGCACCCCCCCACACACACACATACACACAGTGACAAGTGGGGAGCTGTTCTGGTGCTGGCAAGAACTGAAATGATGACAGAATTTCAGCCACAGGTAGCAAAAAAGGCTGAAGCTGCAACTGTTGTTCAGTTTGAAAATGTCAGCCAAAGCCATTAATGCTGTAAAGATAGCACGAGCATCCCCTTTCATTTAATTGACGGAGAGGATGAGATTCGTTCACTTCTTGCTTTGATTGACTGCAAAGCTGCGAGACTCAGCAGGCTCGGGCTAATTTTAGACACAGGGAGGCATTGACCTTTCATTGAGGAAATTCTGATAGCTGCTGTTTTGGTGTATTATCCTTGTTTGTTTAAGAAAATAGAAGAAAATAGCATCAGAATAGCAAGGTGGTGCACGGCTGGGTGCATGAACAGAGAAAGATAAAGCCTTTTTAATAAAGATAAAGAAAATAAAAACCAATTTCGACTTGTATTATTTTATAGTGCTTTTTGGGAATGTTGACTTTAACTTAACAAGATGGAGAAGAACATAAATTGTTGGAATTAACTGCAACACATATTGTATTACATATAGCCTACTGTCATCATAATTGCTATATTGGAATTTATTAATACAAAACTAAAACCTCATGTAGCAAAGACAGAAGAATGTGAAGTAGAGTGAACACAAATCAACAACTTTAACACTATAATACTATAATCTTAGTAATAATTAATTAAGATAAAGTGGGTGATATTCTATTTTTTTTTCTTGCTGTCAACAAATCTCATGAAAAAGACCAAAACCAATAATAATGTATTGTCTGCATATATCATTTTCCTCTGTGCCATAGTTGTCCAAAAACTATTAAAAACACAGTAGTGAGTGTCACTGTTGCAGTGGGTGACATGCTTCTTCATTATAATGAACACAGGAACTGTATTGTAGATGTATCAATACCAAATATACCACCCTCCTGTTGTGAATGCTCACTGAAGCACCAAATGTGTATGCATCCGCAGTCGAAAATAGTCCCCAGGAAATGCGCTATTTGTCCCTGTTAGAGTAGTGCTTGTTATTGTTTAGGAATATTTCTTATCCTATTTTTAATATGAAACTTTGTATACTTTCCTACCTTATCCAAGGCTGAAGACATCAATCTTAAAAATAAATAACAGGCCACAAAACGGCCTTATCCTTCAATAATCCCACATAAATTCTTTTAAATTAGGAAAAATATTGTATATACACATGACATGCATGTGCATGTTAATTGCAAAAATTGTATTCATCACAGAGGGGACCTAACGTGGACAATTTCTTTCTTCCTTCCTTTTTTCACCCACGGCTTTCCAGAGAATCTACCAATGGGATAAAACGGTGACTGGCGCAATCTCCAATTTCCACACCTCTCCAGTTTGCAACGTGAGCTCTTTTCAAGTCTCAAGCCCAAGTCAAGAAAACCCAGATGACATCTTTGGGGTTGTATTTTTTTCGCCACACATCGGAAGACACTGGATAACATGTCTCTATTTAAAATAACTCCATCAGAAGAAGGACTCCAGCAGTCGGCATCTCCACGCACGGTGATTCTTGCAAATACTACACTCTAGTCCAGTGCGCACAAGCGCACACGCACGTCGCATTCAGACGCTCGGCTGCCTGCCTCCCCCGCAGTGGTGTTGCTGGGGAGCTGCTTGCTGAAATATCACCTTGAGCCTCGCCATTTCCCAAACTCATTTACTTTATTACAGCAAGTGTCTGCTGGAGATAAAATAAAACGCACACACGGACCACCGTGATCAGTGTCGAGGGGGACTCCATGCTAACAACGGGGAAGTGAGAGGGGCGATTAATAGAATGAGAAGGGGTGTGTGTGTCTGTTTGTATGAATGCATGAGGGCGGGTGGAGTGTGTGTCGGGTTTGCACAGGGGGTGGGGGTGGGGGTGGTGGAGGGGTCTGTTAGCACCAGTAGCACGAGCCAGAGAGAAATGACATTGTCGGGGTTGCCACAGCAGAGTGGAAGAGATGCTTCCTCTCCCCTCCAGTCATCCCCCACTTCATCCATCAATCTCGTGCTCGTGCAATTATCCATCCTTTTTCACCCCCCCCCCCGGCTCTCTGTCTCCGTCCCTCTGCCTTCTCCTTGTGTCTCTTTATCCGTCCGCGCCACCCTCTGTCCTCTCACTGCTTTCTTGCCTGCCGCCGTCTGGCAGGGCTCTCTATAAACATGCCAGGGACAGTGGCTCCCCTCTTCCCTTCCAAATTGTCTTCCTCCGTCTGAAACGGCCGTGATGATTGCATTCTCACACTCCATTGTAAAACAAAAAAATAAAACAAAAAAAAGGGGGGGGGGAGACAGGAGAGGAAAGAGGAGAGTGGAGAGTCGCCGACGTGGCCCTTGTGTGGAGCGCTGTTGGGAATCTGAATTGCCTGTCATGCAGAGGACTTTCCACCTCGAAGACGAGACACAATGGAGCTGTTTTGACGGGGGCAGAGGAGGGTGGGGGTGCAAAGCAGAAGACCATTCTCCACAATGCTGCGCAGTCATTATGATGTCCTGACTCATTGCTTGGCGGCCTGCGTCATATTGCAACAATCACACTCTCACACACACACACACACACACACACACACACACACACACACACACAGGATGTGGCCCACATAAATTACAGCTTGATGGTACAAATCAAATGCAAATTGCATACACAAGCAGAAGGAAACGGAGTGGATGTTAATGATATGACAGTCAAATGTGTTTTGGAACATTGTTTGGCAAATACCAATTAAAGGGCAAAAAGAGCAACAATGTGGGGAGTTTTCTGTGCACAAAAGATCCTGACAACATTTTGTGCTGACATATATCTTCTTTGATGTTTCTCCTTTCCCCTCTATTTATGGCAAAAAAATAAATTAATGCTTGGCTCACGTCTGAAATATCCCTTTGTGCATTAGACGTTTAATTTTATATGCATTCGTGGCATTTTTTACACCAAGATGGTGTTGAATGATTTGAGGACTGCAATATACTGTATTTCCTCAGGTAGCAGCCGGGGCCTTCATTTAGCTTAACTGCAGAAGGTACCAGGCCTTTATCTGAAGCAGGCTTGTATTAGAGGCAGGCCTTTGTTTCTAATCTCCATTGTTTGATGAGTGTAATTGGTCAGATTTTAGTACAAAGCCTCGTTTTGATCTGCTCCCGTTTGCCCTGTTAAAGTTACTCAACACTTCCTGTATCAGTTTAAAATTAAAAGCCTTCTAATTTATCAGCAAACATAGCACATGCTGCTGTGGGCCATAATGGCAAAACAACAAAAACCTGTTAACATTGCTGTTAGCTCCCTGAACTAGCCTCTCGCATTGAGACTAACTCCCGCTCTGCCCGGTAGCTGATGCAACATGAAGCACTATTCTGTAATGATATAATCTATTTGTGTATATATTTAGTTTTTATTTATATTTTTAAAAGGGCAAGTCAATGCAAACAATTAAAATTCATTTTTAAAAGAAGAAAATCTTTAGAAGCAGCACCAGGGGAGGGAGGGTCACACAGACTCCTACTCACAGGAGCCAGGAGGCATCATTGACATTTTGGGGTATAAAGGTCTTCATGAAACCTTGCTGTTTCTCACACACACACACACACACACACACACACACACAGGACCTGCTAACGAATGCTAACGTGAGAGTGGTGCCAATATGGAATATCGTGTTTTGAAGCGTGAGGGCTCGGCAACTGGTCAACAGGACAGGCAAATCCCGAACCTTGCCTTTTACCGAAACTCTCCCCGCTCTTCTGTAAAGTGAGGCGAAGTCTGCTTTCGCCACATGATTGCCATGTAGTCTCGACCCTTCTAGGCCAGCACTGGCGGAAAAATAAGCAGAGAGGGACATTTGGTGGGACTTTAAGAGAGCCGAAACTACAGTGCTGTATTAGTGCTACTTTCATTCACTCAGATGAAGAAACACTGCCAGTTATTAAGCTTCCTGTGGATGTGTGTGTGTGTTGGCTTATGTGTGTGTGTTGGCTTGTGTGTGTGTGTGTGTGTACCTTGGCTCCACTGGGAGCCTGTAGCAGAGCCTTAAATTATACATATGTTCTCATTCCATTACCAGTGGCAACTACTAAAGTCTTCCCAGCATTTCCATTACCAAAATGAAGGGATGCTCTCTCTCTCTCTCTCTCTCTCTCTCTCTCTCTCTCTCTGCAATCCTGATAAAAGTTCAAGAAATAGTATTCATTTTAATAGACTGCAGTGCATCTGCGACCAAACGGTTGCCAGATCAGATCCTCAGACAAGGCTGGCAAAAAATCTGGATGGAGGCAGTGAATGATTAATGCTCTGTCCTCTCTTAACAACTGCCACTGAGATGCCATTGAGAAAGGCATTTAATCCTCCTCGCCAGCGGAGCTGCTCAGTGGCCAGCGGCAGCGGGTGGCAGTTGTACTGGGCAGCTCCCAGTTGTGAATTGAGCAGGGTCGATTCTTCAGCGAAATAAAAGCAGGAAAATGTACCCACTGTGACAGATCTGCCATGGGTATCTCAGAGAAGCACCATTACATATCTTCTCCTTTATCACAATATTTAAATATAGATTCCAAGTCGAGTGAGACATGAATAAAATAATGCCCTTACGTGATACGATTCCATTTTCCAAAAGCACACATGACGCTAACATGCATATAAAGTATAATGGGAGATAAAGTTGTAATCCGAGAGGCTCTTATCATGCTGTCGCATGCCATAACCCAATAACACTACTTAAAGGCATTAGCAAATTATAAATTACATGCACAGAGCATGTAAGTGGTGAATATATATTATTACTGTGTCAGTGCTTTGTGTGTGCTCTGCAGTGCTATTCAGTGAGTTCTATTCAATTCTTTAAATTTTTCAGTTTACTGCATGCACTGGATGAGATACATTGGAGACTTAACAATTCAACTCTCTCCTCCGCTATGAACCTTGCTCCACTTCACTCCATCCCACTCCACCCAGCTGGACGCAAGAACTTAAACCTTCTCAACGTAAACACTAGTACCTGTTGGTACCTGCTGTGGCTGCTTCTCATCAGCTTTCCTATCAGATCGGAGCAGTGGGCACCGAGGAGAGGTGTTATCAGGCGGAGAGGCCCGGTCGGCTGGCGCTGCAGTCATTTGAGCCCGGCCACAAGCTGAGACAACATCAGACAAGGATTAAGTCAACAAACCGGACTGACCCTTGGTGACCAGGAGGGCTACTTGCAACTCTGTAGAGAGGGGAGTATTTAGGTTGTTGGGAAGGAGACCCAGAGGGGAACGGCGCAAGAGAGGGAAAAGTAGGATGCATGAATGAATGAAGCAAGGTGCATTCGAGGAGACGGCATGGCAAAAAGGTTCAGGAAGCAGCCATTCCCAATATCTGAGATTCATGCTGGGAATGTGAAGTGATGAATGAGCAACAAGCGTGTGCCAGTGGAATAGTGCCCATCAGCTGATATATATTGGTTGTTTTGTTTGGTCTACTCAGCTTGTCATGTGCAATTCCAGGAAGTCTGGCCTCTCCAGCTGCATCCGACATGTCACACTGCATCATATTTACCATAAGAGGCACTGCCTTCGGATATTATATTACAAGAGTAAATCTCCCAGAGTACAGTATACAAACATCCAGCGCTACCTTTGCCTTGCTACTGCGAGGCAGGACTGAGAATCTTAGATATTACAGCAGTAATGTTGCAAAACTGACCCACTTTGACAATATGACTCTGATGCCACAGTGGAATTAAATGTTTTTTTCTCCCTCCTCCTCCTCCTCCTCCGGTCCAGTAACTTTCTGTTCCTCTCAGCTGCGTTTAAGTGAAGAGTGTCAAGTGGGATGGACTTGCTTGTAACCTCTAGGGGGAGGCGGATCTTTACAGATTTATGGTCTCAGACAGGGCCTCAGACAGCTGTCTCGTTGTTACTGCAGATATCAGAAAGCATATTAGGAGGTTGGAATTCAAGGAAAACTTGTGACACATGATCTCATGTCTTCTACTACCATAATATACTATCATAAAGAAAAACAAGCACGTTTTAAATTGCAAGTTACTTAACGTTTTGCCTTGAGGCATTAGTTTGCCAACTTTGCAGTACAACAGTTAAAACTTGTCTTCATGAGCTGTTTGATGGAGCCACAACTAGTTGACCTTGTGTGTCCTTCAGTGCCCGGGCAAGAACACGTTTTCAGCAAACTGAAAAATTGACATTGCTAACAGTAACACTATGTCGATGTGTTTCCTGCCTCTTTAACTGGCAGAAAGCACTGATGAGGAAATGGGAGCAAGTGCCTGGATAAAAAACAAAAACAAGAAGACATTACTGCGTTGTGTCCCGTGCATAAAAGCACCTCTGAGTGTTGTTTGCTAGCCAGTTTGTAGCCAGCACTATGCCACCACAGATTCAGTGCCCTGCTAAAGGGCCACTTCCAAATGTATTTTTTTACTGTATACATATATATATATATACATACATACATACATACACACACTACAGCTTTAATATTCAAAGATAAAATGCATGATGACTAAGTTCAGAGAAAAACTAAAATGTTTACATATACACATATGTAGGATTACAGCTGTGATGTGTGTCATGACTGATCAGATCAGGTTGGACTGACTCATACCTTGTTGTTTCCATTAAGATTTTTCGGAGCTGGGACGGCTTATGTCAGAGGTTTGACAAATAAGTCAGGACACACAGGCCAAAGACAGTGAAAAAGGTACAGTGTATTCTAGTTCATCTGGCTTGCAGTGCAGTTTATCCAGTCACCATTCTACCAAAATAGAGTTTTTAAAATCTTTCTCCTTCATCTTTTCTCCATGAACGGCAGCCTAAATGAGCGAGGAAATTGCTTTTTGATTGTTGTACATTACACAGTAGTACATTTATTTTCTTCCGGGGGGGGGGGGCTTTCTCTGTGACATAATTGCACAGTCCACCTGTTATGTCATGTGAATATATATGCCTTTTTAAAAAAGATGTTATTGCTGAATGCGTCAGGTTTCAAAACAATGCAGGACATTCCGGTCTTTTGGCTTTCTGCAGGTATAAATATTTGAATGATATATTTTTTCATATCTTCATCGGATCGTGTACTGCGTTGCAAGCTGTGACGCCAGCTTCTAATGAATGATACATATTTTGAAACAGGAGCGGAAATCGCAATTTGTGCACTCATAGCTTCCTTGTTGTCCCAAATACCTCGTGAGCACTCAAACCCCTCACAGCAAACACTGATTTCAGATGCAGCACAAGCTTCCAGCACAGGTGTTGGCCCTTGGGCCAAAATCACTCCAGTCAAGAGAAATAAGCAATTTTGCGGCAGGTTGTGGAGATAAGACTGACTTGAACTTAAGTCTCCTTCGCAGCTGCACAGATAGGAAGTGAAAACGGGGTTGTTGGTCGTTTTATTCAAACATTCACGATTCAGCTGAACTACTTCATCAGATCCTTCCACAATGGCAATGTGGTTCAAAGCTGCGGGTACATTGAAAGTGGGTCTCTGTTACAGTTTGTCTGATAATTTACTTGGCACTGTAGAGAAAGAGAGGAGGAAGGGGGGGGAGCAAGCGAGAGGGAAACAGAGCTAGCAAAGCAGAGGCACTGAAAAAGCATGAGGATGACTGCCAACTCAATGATAATTATAGTCTCAGGAAGAAAAAATATTTCAAATCAACAAGGAAAAAAATAACCATATTGAGCTATGGATTTGTGCCCGAGGTGAGGCGCTGACAGTATCTCCTCCTACTATCAGAATCTGTCACAGAGCTTATTCCTCAAGTTCAGTTCTCTGGAGTGCAAGAAGAAGAAGAAGAAAGAAAAAAAAAACTCCCCCTGCACTCAATCTCATCCACGGGCAAAGCCATCACTCACACGGTCATATTTGAATTAGATGTCTAGACATACAGTTTGCCAAAGGACTACTCTGCTGTGTCGCCAAGGGTTTCCGTGCAGCCCTTATCCTCTATCAAAATGATAGAGTCCCAGAGAGGATCCAAGGCTAGAAATGAATGCCACTGTAAATTGATATGATCTGGAGGGGTTTCCTGGGAATGGGTGGCTGAAGTCCTGCAACGTCTCTCTCTCAGGAAGGGAAAGAAAAAGATACTTCCGTAAGATGCAACAGAAGCAGAATGATATTGTAAGATCGGGCACGCCAGTAGAAACAATAATAAGAGTGTACGATAAGGGGTGAATTACGGGTGAACCCAACTATACAAACATTACTTGCCAGGATTTTGAGGCAGCATTATTATTTATGATTCATGATCATTCCCAGCACAGGTAACTGGTAATGCATACATTCATACGTGTATGAAACGTATTTAGAATTTACTGTTTACTTTGCATATCAGTAAAAATAGAAAGATGCTGTCTGGGCCACAATGTATTAAAATAAAAGCTCTTTAACTTTTTCACATCATGATCATTTCCATCGATCCGTTCATAATGACTAATTCTCAACTGAGTATAAATGAAAATTTAAGGGAAGACCAAAGTGGCTGCAATTCATCCTGATGAGAACAGGACATTTCATTAAAAACCACAAATGTCAACCAAGTGGTGGCACTAGATGAAAGGTCAGGGGATCACCAAAGTCCTTCTGATTCATCCTCTGGGCACCATGAATATCTGGACCAAATTTCACGGCAGTCTAACAAACAGCTGCCAAGGCATTTTACTAAAATCTCAATGGCGGCACTACAGGTAAAGCCAGAGGATCACCAAAGCCAGTAGCTTCATCTTATGGGGACTATGACTCTAATGGCAATCCAACCAATAGATAACCAATAGTTGAGATTTTTCAGATTGGACTTGAGTGGTAGACTGGCCGACACACCAACAGACCAACATTGCCAGCCCTAGAGAAAAAAATGATATCATCATATTAGTAATTTATGTATTTGTAAATAGGAAGATCTTTATTTATCCCTGTGGGGAAATATCAGTCTCACAGCAGCTGAGATATGTGAGGAACAGAAAGGGAAAAATAATAATAGATAAGGAATACAATAAATAAGACTAAAAATACTAAAAGTACTGATAAAAATAAGTAAGATCTATGGCATTAAATGAATATAACGTCCACATTTATAGGCGGTATAGTACACTGCAGTCCATGAGGGCCGACCGTCCTGCTGTGGGCCTCAGAAAGTTGGCTGAGACTGGAGTCATTACGGTAGACGGCACTGTGTGACCGAACGGCTGATGGTACAAAGGAGCCCTTAAAGCGCTTTGTGTTCACGGCCATGTAAGATTTTCACAAGAGACACCAGATGACTGGTCATTATGCAAATGTAGTATGCGGGCAGTTTTAATTTCCTCTGGGATTTGGTCTAATCAAAACTACATTGCAATATTAGTGTTATATGTATTCACTATTTTATAACATGTGAAAATGAATCGATTTACCTCACCATCTCAAAAAATAAGAACATATGCCTTTTTTAATTTGGTGCTACCATGCAGCCAACTTGCGACCAGCAGAGAAACCACACTGCTTAATGTCAAATGGCTGTCATAATTCTTAAAATCCTTATTGTATTGAATGTAATAGCTGTATGAGCGCTCCATGGCCACCTCTTTGTAACTCTGCCAGTCTTTCCTCTTTAGCAAGGTATTTGCTGCCTGTTCGCAATAACCGCCACTTGTGTCTAAAATGAGCAGTAAACAGAAACGGTGTCACTGACCATTGCACATGAATTGATGCCTGCTGCCTCCTGTGCTATATAAAGAGCTGGCTTCAGAGTCAGATCAAAAAGGTGTGCAGGGGACTGATTATCAGCACTGCTCATGAAGTCGTTTAATGTGCACTGCAAGAAAACAGCTCATGTTGGCGTCAGTGATCCAGCGCCCTTTATTCCCACCCTCTGCACTGATCGCTCACCTACGCTTGACTTCCACTACACACTGACAGCTCGCCCACACTCCTGCATCCATTTTCACTCATCTCACCCGAGCAGAATTTTTTCCTCCTCTCTGATTAGTAAGTATTATTTATGCACTCATCATCCCCTGTCTTTCACCTTTCTGCTGCCAAGAAAATAGGCCAGCTCCAACCTTTCATACAGATGAGCGTGGGGCTCTGTGTGTCTGGTAATTCACAAATGTTGCATGTGTGTGTGTGTGTCTGTAGGGGTGGCAGTCAATTAAACAAACAGACACTGTCCTTGGATAAGCTTTCTGGGCTTCTCAAGCACCTAGCTTCGATTCAGGGAACCGTGCTTCGTGTGTGTTCAATTCCCAGCTGTATAACCGGCTCCATCATACATGCTGCACAGAGAGAGAGAGAGAGAGAGAGAGAGAGAGAGAGAGAGAGAGCGCAGGGTCGGTATGGAAAAGAGGAGGAGAGAGGGAATTGGAGGGGGGAGAGGAAGAGACAACATTAGATAGAAACAGAGACCTAGAAAAGGGAGGAGAGAAAGAGGGGGACGCAGAGGGGATGGAGACATTAAATTCACCACACAACAGTGCCATCTAGTGGGGTCACGTTTTTTTAATCATCCCTTCATCCCTCTTTCCTTTCCCCCTTGTATTTCTCATTGCTCCTTCCTTCTCCCTGCCACAGTATCTCCCAAATCTCACAGCTCACACACTTTCGTAATTTGTTTTCCCTAGGCACACACACACACACCTACATGCAGACATTAACATGCATGCAGGGCAGCGCATGTAGGCCTGCACAGATTCCTGATTTGCCATGCTAACTCGGAATCGTCTCTGCGTTCTGCAATGGTTCAGAACAAGCAAACAGAACTCTCTCTCACACACACACACACACACACACACACACACACACACAGTGAAGCAGTTGCTAGCTAGTATAAAAACACTTATCTGTCCCTGCTGTCCTCTTACCCTTGTTTACTTCTATTTTGTCTGTATTCTGTCCCCTTGCTATTTTGACCTCCTCTATTTTTTTCCTCACCCCTTTAACACATTCTCCACCTCTCTCTACTCCTCCCTCCCCCCCTACATCGCACGCTCTCCAGAGCGCCACCACCCAGACTGTAAACAGCGGTGATGGATTACTAATTGCCCTGCTCTAGATGCAGTGGGATGGAGACAGCTGCGGGTGGGTGCACTAGGATGTGCGAGTGTGATTGTGAATCACACAATCAGAACAGATAGTAGGGAGTCATTCATGCTGTGGCTACAAGAAATGATATGATGTTATATGACAGGACATTTTGACCTTCACACTGAGCATATGCCCTTGATTGAGTGTTTGCAGTTTGATACCTTGCCCATTCGTTATGCTTTGATAGATGTAATTAGGCCCTCGGGGGATCTGCTGCAATCTTCAAGCAATAAACTCCATCTTGCAACATAAAAAAAATTCAAAAAAACAAAACAAAACAGGGCTTTGCCGCAAAGGTGGTTCTCTCAAGATATGAAAAGGACTTCCTAGCAAACACACAGACTTAGCGGCCCTTCACCAGCACCAGCATTGACTTCCCACAGCGGCAACGTTATGTTACATCATGGTGGACAGTCATTGTGCATGAAATAAAGCCAAACCAGACTGAATATTAAAATGGACCAAGCAAGGGAGCTTATCTAGGTTCCTAGTAGGCTGGGTTCCCTTTTGAGTCATCAGTCAGATCTCTTGAGATTTTGGTATATACATTCATTTGGCCAAAGCTCATACTTGTTTCATTGCATAATGGCAAATCAGTATATTGGTGCTTGACCCATACTAATTAAAAGTCAGGATATCTTAGCCTCTGCTACTTCAACTTGACAGTCTTGTTTTTTTATCTGTCTCTTGCAAGTCCCTGAACTTTATGTGTAAGTGCAATCAGGATATTTGTCAAGTAAAGTATTGATGCCACGCTAAAACTGAGCTTGAGTCAGCACACATGCGCACACACTATCCCCTTACCTTTATCTTCACCTTCCCATCCATCTTCCCCTCCGCTTCCTCCTTCCTTCCTCCCTCCATCTCAGTGGTCACATCACCCGTCAATTAAACTGACACCAGCCAATGGACTTATCCGCATGCCATCTGTACGGCTTTGGCTTGCGGTGGAGGGGAGAATGAGTTGATTGCCCTAATGAATTATCTATGCATTATTGATAAGCTCTACTTTTGCCCAGCTTCTATAAATATATATTTATATAATGTGTCACTTTGTCTAATCGTCACCGGCTGGCCCGGTGTCCTCAAGCTTCTGGCAGGGAGGATGGCCCAGGAGCGGTGCCAACTGTGTTTTAAATGCAGGTTTGCAGCCCGAATTACTGGAAAGGGACTGTGTTTGCATGTAGACTAAAGACCTGCTCAATGAGCAAATTCTTGGATAAAGATTTTACGCAGGCAAGACAGAAATGACTTCCAGCTTCTCCCAACTTGCATGGATTGATAGATGATTGATTGACTGGATGATTGATTTTGCCTACTAAGAGTGGCCACCATCTTCGTCTGGCGGTTATCAAGGAGCCCCATCGCACAGCAAATGTCATTCATAATTAAATCCCAAAAAAAAAAAGATGAGTTCAGCTTCAGGAGTTCAGGTGTGCAGGCCAGATCTTCTTGACTTCTTTGCAGCTATGAGGCTTGATTTGATCGATCGCGGGGGGGGGGGGGGGGGGGGGGGGGGGGGGGGGGGGGGGGGGGGGGGGGGGGGGGGGGGGGGGGGGGGGGGGGGGGGGGGGGGGGG